>VUQJ01010174.1:53455-64900 GCA_015108635.1 Andinoacara biseriatus
GTCAGTTCTGAAGCTAATATGAGCCTTTAACAGTTTACAAACATCCATCATTATGTCTTCTCCCAAGGTGTAAAACATGTGGGGCCAAAACCAGCCCAACCATCCAGTCCACTACATGGTTTTACAAGTGTAAAAATTCCAAGAACGCCATTAATTTAAAAAAAATAAAAAATAAAAAAGCTGATGATCCTCTTGAGGCAATGCCAGGATTTCTAGATCTTAAAATATTGTTTGAATCTTAAAGACATAAAAATTCTACAAGCTCAAGAATTTGTCCTTTTGTGGTGAACTGTAAAGCAGGATGATGTAAAAATTGCATTGATTTTTTTCTTTAAAATATTTCAGGCTGTTCACCATCTGCTTTATAAATGGATGTTTCATAAAATATAAATATAAATTCTACTTCTTTGCATTTAAAGAAATATTGGTTATTATGCCACTGTTTTACTGGACTGGGCCACTGGAGTTAAAATGGGCCCATCTCTGCCCCATTTAAAATCCATCTGCCCCATTTAAAATTGACACCCCTGATCCATCACCCCTGATCTACAGTACCAGTGAAAAGTTATTTATTCATTCATTTGAATGGGTGAGCTGATACTGGTATTGTTTCATCACTCATGTTGGTTACTTGCACTTTTGAAATCATGAGAAAAATAATGTTGGAATTTGAATATCCTGCATATAGGGAATAATCTAAGGGATATTTATAGACAACATGATGACAGTATGAAGATTACAACCCACTTAGATTATTAAACAATTATTAAACATTTATTCTTTTTGTATTAGGCCTTCAAGTTACCTGCCTGCAGTTTTAAAGTCAGCAGGTGCTCTGTGTCTCCTTTTCAGCATTTAAAATACTCAAAAGGGATTACATATGATGACTGATTTGGCCAGTCTAATACCTTCCAGTTTGTATCACAGAAGCCTCAGCTGGCAGACAGTGTGTTTGGGCTCATTGTCTTGTTGTACGATGAAGGTCTGGCCAATGAGACTGAAGGATTTGCCAAACAAAATGTGTCAGTACACCTCTGAATTCATCCAACTGCTGCTGCCATTATCAATGGAGACAGCGAGCCAGTTGCCAGAAGCAGACACACATGCCAAGGCCATGCCTTCTCCAAGTTTCACTGATGAGTTTGAATTGTTTGGATTCCCATTTTTCTTCACACTTTGGACTTTCTGCTGATTTTGGTCTCATCTGTCAAGAACACTGGTCCAAAACCCTTCTGGTTTGTCTTTGTATTTTTGGCAAATTCCAATCAAGCCTCTAAATTTTTGCTAATAAGAAGTTTTCATATTACAGTAAAGCATCTGCAGTTGCGCCTGAATTATACTTAAACAGTGAATCTATGTAGAGCCTGCAATGTAGCCTATGCAAGGGGTCAACACCATTTTTACCTTTGTGTGGTGCATCAACAACAAGGTGTTTCTAGGGAGGTGCATGACAGGTTACAGCACGGGGTTTGAGGACTTGTGGTTACAATGTACCTACAATGTAGATTGAACATGGAAGTATAAATCCATTATTATGCTGTATGGCTCTTATTCAAACTGGGGATTGTGACAGTGTAATGCCTGCGGTCCAAAACACCACTCACTGTATGTATTTAGTTTATTTTGATTAATTTAACTTAGTTAAAGTAGTTGAGAACTTTGAAATCATGGCCCCCGCTTATAGCTGTGTCTCTACAGTCCAAACAAATTCACAGACAACATGAAGCAACAGCCCAATGGAAACGATTTCTATGCATAATGTGTTTTTGATTGCAGATGTGATCCAACAGCTGAGCAGTCTATTTCTCACATACTGACTCATTACTTCAATCTTGGACTTCATTCTGTAATTCACAAGCAGCAGACCAAATCTTCGAGTTATTGCATGTTAGTTAGAAAATGTTTTTTTTCTAAACCGACACCACTGGAAAATGCTTAACTTTAGAGCCAGAAATCCATTCCAAACATTCCAATACTCACAAGTCTCATTAGTAGTTAAAGTGCTCCTGACTGCTTTTCCACTTGCATTTGCATCTCGTTTATAAACCAGCAGGCCCATACATATTAAAATACTCAGAGGGGAAAAAAATACACCACAGAATTTGCCCATTTAGTCATTATCAACTCGGCACAATTACAGTGAGGATTTGTGAGCTTTACTGAAAGGAGGATAGTGCTTTGTTTACATTCACAAACAGAAACAAGACCCATCACCGATGGGGATATCCTCCCATGATTAATGAAAATATAAAATAAATGTAGAAGTCAGAATAACAGTGCGGCCCCATTTTGTAATAGACCATTTTTCTTCAGCAGACATCATATTACAGTCTTACACTAAACGTTTATCCAAATACTTTTAGCTGCTGAGTTAATAAAGATGTAATACATATTTCAGCAAAAATATGTTTTCAATATTAACAATACTCATTAAATCAAAATAATTTTAAGCACCCTCTAAGAGACTGAAATTCTGTGATTATCTTTCACATTTCTACAAATACTTTTTGGTAAACACATCCTAGAACAGATACAAAAAAAAGTTCCATGGTAAACAAAATAGTGAAAGTATAGAATACATATGTACAAGGTATACACAGTATATTCTACTCATATGTGTACAGGAGTATTACTACATATTCTGCTGATATCAATGCATTATGTATAACATTACCATAATCATAATGCAACCATATTGTTTACATTTGAGCTATATTGCTGAGCAGTAGGTATGGCTTTAATATTACTCAATGATAAGTCGTAGTCTGTACTATTTATGGCCATGAGTCATCTCTGACCAACAAGTTAGACAATGCTCGGCCAATGAGAAGTTAGCATCACAGGCTAATCAATAAGGCTGCAGCTTATAAAAAAACTGGCTCTTTTCCTCTTTAGGAGGATAAAAACAGCTGCCTCATGAACTGCTCTATAGTGTGAAATCAGTTCCCTGTTAAATATAAGTGAGCATTTACCAAACTAACTTAGCTTGTTAATTATGCTATTTTCATGCCACCATGGGGAAAAACCAAAAAAATAAATAAATAAAAAAAATTACTTGCTTTAAGATAATTCTGTCAGTGCATCTTTTCAAAACTGTTTGAATTAAACAAAATTAAAGAAATGCATGAAAGTAACTCATTAAATCTGAAAAAAACACTCAGATTTGTTTATTCCATGCATATTGGTGCTACTGTGCTATACTCAGCCTTTTGGTTCAAAGCCTGTGAGACCTGAATTATGCTTCTGTGTCGGGTCTTTGGGGGGTCTAACCTACAAAACCATAAATCCCCTCTGAACCCTATGCCATAACCTTCAATATAACCTGATGTGTACATAACTATACGCAGCCTGCAAGGATTGTGATGACCACGTAGGGCCCCTCAAAGACCCAACACAGAACCATAATTCAGGCCTAAAGGATCACTGGGTACTGTACATCGTTTCAACATCGCTGGTCATTAAGTTCAGTTATCTACACATCACCCACACATACCATGAACCAAAGAGACACTAATAAACCAGTAGAAATATGTATGTGCAGTTTATAGATTTCATCACATATACAGTATGTAATTCATATGTGGCAACAAGTAAAATTTGTTTAAATTACACATGAATGCAGCTACATGAACGCATTCGCATTCATATGTTACAGCACACATTTCTTAGGGTATAGACTTAGCAAAAGATTTTGAAAGTCAATTTGCTATTATTGGGGATGGTAATTACCACTGATTTGAATTTGATCTTCTAAACTTTTTAACTACACTTTGTGCTCTTTATTCATTTGAATGAAAACTGTATGATATCAGCTTCTAAGGCTTCCGTGTCTATTGTCTTGTTTAAATTTTGACTGCTGACACTATCCACTGATATATGTGTCAATCTTGCCAGTGACCTAACTTCAGGCCCTCACCATGATGCCTTTCATAATCCTACAAAACATTCTGACAAACTGCTATTTAATCCCTGCACCAGTGTTGCATAATAATACAGGCCCACAATACCTACATTACATAAGATCATGATAGAAATACCCACCATTTGGTTACAGTGACATTAGTAGCTAATAGCCAACTTGTTTCAGACCCCAGCTATTGAATCCAACACGACATACCATTTAGCCATAAGTACTCTCGTTTAAACACATAAACAATGCAAATATTATAATATCGCACTTCTCTTACTGATATGCAAATGTGAAATTTACTAGAGAATGTGTCATTTGTTTTAATGATGCAAAAGCTAAAGTCAGCCACCCGACTTACATTTATGCAAATAAGCAATTGCAGAATTTGATAAAGAGAATATTTTTAAATGTAATTTTGAGAACAAAACAGATACTAAAATAGAAAACTTTTGTTTTGAAGATCTGACACTTTAATGCATCCTGGCAAATTCCTGTAACTAAATTACTGTGTTATATATAAGTGCCTTGAGGTGACTGTAGTGACTTGGCAATTTTATTGAATTAATGTGAAATGCACGTGTACCAGGAAAAAAAAAGATAGAGGCTTATTATTTTCTATGAGTCAAAATACACATAATGCATTTGTTTAAAAAAATGGTGTTTATCAGAACATCCACCACTACACTTGCCCACAGCCCCTGTGTCTCACAGATGATGTGGAAGAAAGCAGTAAGCAGTGATGAATGTGGCTATTATGGGATAGTCACACCAAAGTTATAATTTCTTCAAAGTCAGGCTACGAAGACATCCTCATTATGACACCAGACTGGAAACTTTCCAGAACCAGTGTCTGTATTGAACTCCACTTCTGTATTTGATTTAAGCTGAACTGTGACTTTCACTTTGTGTCTTTTCTGTTTCTCTGGCAAAATTTCACTTTGGCCGTGCTGGTTGTGTTTTATTGGATTAGGCAGAGCTGGGCTGTCTGCCAGAGACTGATGTAATTACATTGTTAACAGTCATTGTGTCAGGTCTGTGAACTATACACAGGTTGTAGCCTTTACCTCTCTCACTTTCGGAGATGACATTACACTCGCTCTACCTTGCTCTTACTCTTGTCCTCTCTCAGTCTCACTCTGTCGTGAAGCCAGACACTGAAGTCTTCCCAGGGTGACAGTGCCTGCGCCTGTTTAAAAGGCATTCAACTTGTAACTTTTTACTGCTGTCCTCTCTATTTGTGCATTTCTTTGTCCCAGTGACATTAAATTTCCCTTCAACTGTTGCCACTGCTGACAGTTTGTATTCCATCCTTCTATGACACAACACTTCCCTAACCTTTCTTTTCATTTTTTTCTGTAGTGTAATAATACAAATGCTTTTCTCTCCAATGGACGCTGACCTATTTATGTTTATACTGACTCTGGCACTAATGATGAGTAAGTTCCAGCTGTTACTGCAGGCATTATGCAGTTAGACTACATCTTGCATCTTGAAAGTGAGATGTTACTGCAAAGAGATGCCTGAATATCTGCAGCCTGAATATTAAACTGTGGAATGTGTCCATTTTACTCAATGATAGAATTCACTTCCATCGTTGCTGTTGCCGTTTGAATTTACTCTGAATTCAGATGAATCAATGCACTTGTTTGGATTCCTTCATTGACTGTTTCTGTGCTGAATCCTGATCATCCTGAGCACCACTTACTTAACAGGCAGTGGAATACTATCCCTAACATCCCCTACCACAAGGATACATCTTTACCACCTCATACAATACTGGGATTTATTAGATTTTAATTATTAAGCTTCTTATTGTATCATCATCATATATATATTTTTTGTTCTGTTTATTTGAACACCTTCTTTTGTGTAATTTCTTTACATTTACCTCTATTGTGCTTTGTGTTCTTTGGCAAATTTCATGCAAACTTCAAAATGCAAGTGCATGGAGCTGGTGAGAAAGTATAAACTTTGGAAACCAGTTTGTCACATTATTTTTGACAGATTCTTTCAAGCTCTATCAGATCTTTCCATCTTCCGGTCACTCCGTAGATCTGCTGCAGACTTTAAGCCTAGGACTTTGCCAGACAATCTAAGGATAGTCAGAGACTTGTCCTGAAGTCACTCCAGCTTTGCCTCGGCAGCGTACTTGTAGGTCATTGTAGGATTAAAGGTAATCTGTCATCTCAGTCACTAAGTTCTAGAGCAGGTTTTCTTCAAAGGCCTTGCTGTATTTGGCTGCCATCATCATGCCCTCCGTATAACCGGTTTCCATATTTCTGCTGCAGAGAGGAATTCCAATGGCATGATCTTGCTACCACCGTGTTTCTCAATATCTAGTCTTAATGCATTAGGTCAGTCCTGAGCAGTGCCTCGTGTTTACCAGACACAATGCTTGAAGTTTTGCCTGAATTGTTTTGTTTCCGATCATCACCCATCACCGGGGATGGAGAATTATTTTCCTTGTGCTCCTAAAGTCCTCTAAATACAAATTTTTACGTGCAAAATTTCAGCAATTTTGAAAAGAAAATCTCAAAAGATGTTTTTACTTAGTATATATGGGTGGATGTTAGTTTAAAATGAGTGTTTTCAATTTCAAATTAAATTTTAGTTTTGTAGATTTGTACTGTCAAAACTGTCGGGTCATGTGATGGTTCTGGAAAAACAACAGTAAACTGCGTCTCTGCTGTGTCACTCCTGCACCGTGATTGATGTGAACTACATAAATTTAGAGACGATACAATGTATTTTCATGTATTGACAGTCTCCTCTGGTAAAGCTTGCATTTAAAGACAAAAACATAAAACACTCACTGTGTTCTCAAAAGGATTATCTATCAATAAGAGTCGGAGTTTAAAGCACTGTGGCATCCTGCAGAGCAGCAATGTTGAATCTTTAGGCTTTAAAAATCCCAGTTTGTTGTTCTGTTATCACTGCCTGCTCCACATTACTGTGATTTGTGAGAGGTGCCTCCTTGACTTTGGCGTTTAAGAAAAAAAACAACAACAACAAAAAATCATGCTGTTCTTTATTTTTCTGCTCAGCTTTAGATTATCAGTAGTATACGACACTTCTTGCTCCACTGACCTCTCTGTTTCTTACTCTGCAATCACACTCTGTATGAGCATAATGCAATCAGAGGCTTTATTTTCCCCAAGTTGAAATTAAATAAATAAATACACCGCTTATAAGAGAGTACTTAATATATCATTACTGGTGTTTGCCCACAGGAAGGTCAGTAAGCACAAATCTGCAGACATACATACGCATACACAAAATACCAGGCTGCAAGCACAATGTCACCTTCTCATGTACTCAAAGGCAAAAATGACTGGACACTGTTTGTGTGTTCATGTGCAGCTATTTTTGTTTATGTTCATCTGTGTAAAGGCGATTAATCAGAGATGTTTCTGTAGCATTGTCGGCCCAGAGATGATATATGAGCCCTGCAAACATGCACGCACAACCAAAAGCACATGTACACAGTTTACATAAACACACACGTACTGTACACGCAAAACCCCACAGTGTGTTTCTGCTGTAAATGCTTAAGGCAATAATATATGGAGTGATGTTCAATTCATGGACACGATGCTGCTGCTGGTTCTCCTGAACATTCGAGAACATTCAAAAACATGCAAACATGTGCCCTTTTATATGTCATACTGTAAATGTTCTATAAATTATCTTGGACAGCACTTACATAGCAAAATGCACACACAAGCACAAACACACAGTGAGTTACTCAATCATACCCCCCCCCTTTTTTTTTTAGATCCCTACAGTCAGAAGAAGCTTGGATGTATATTCATTTAAGCTTTTTCTGTATTTCTACGACCTTCTTCAGTGCAGAACAAACACTGAAGACATCAGAACCATTAATGATGTAGCACAGACAAGAGTTCCTCCAACTGCCACCAGTTTATCTTGATAACAGGTTTAACAATCAGGAGGAGGACCAGGACTAAAAAGAAAAGAACTGCTTGACTAAGAAGCAGAAGGATGCACATGCTTATCGAAGCCCAACCGAGGTGGTTTGGGGATGAATGAAAAGCAGTGTATGCAGGAGCTCTTCAATACATGGCGACTGCCTCAGGAAGCCAACAGTGAAAATGAGAAGAGCCTGCAAAACTCTTATCAAAGTAAAGCAGATGGCTACTTCAGAAAATCAAAGAATGAAAACATATTTGGCTCACTATATAATCTCATCTGTGTTGCTATGTAGTTTTCATGTTTTCCTTATTGTTCTACAGTGTGAAAATAAAGAAAACACTTTAACTTTTAGATTTTAACTGTCTCTCTCTCTCTCTTTCTCTCTCTCTCACACACACACACAAACTCACACACACTATAAACACATTCAGAATGGGAAAATACACTAGTTAGTATCTGAGTTGTGTTTGAGGCTCTTCTGCTGTGGTGAGTCAGCTACAGCTGCTAACTGCTACCGTAATGATAACAGGTAATGTGGCTCTTGGGTACCTGCAAATCACAGCATCCAAGATAGGATGGACTGTAATTACACACTGTCCCAAAAGAGATCATTGTTCTTAACATTATAAAGAATCAGTGTGGTAAAGGGAGAATGTGACCATGAGTGAAAGCAAGCAATCGCTAGTTAAATCTCTCTCCATGTCTTTCTACTACCTGTTTAACACATTTTACCATCTCAGCATTTAGTTTCTGAATGGGATTAGATACTCATTTGCAGCAGTTTTGATAACAACACTGCCACCTTTGACTCCGCCAGTTGAACACAGCAGCGGGGCACACAAACAGTAACTGACATTCACAACAGCGAGCAACATTTGATGAGGACTTTTGGGAGGTGAATAAAGCTCCAGTTTTAACAACATTAAAGTATTAAACAGATATTGTGAATATTAACCTGGCTGACACACTAATTAACTTTAGCTGTTTGCAAATACCCAATAGTATTAAAGTATCAAAAATGGTACTATCAACTATTTTCCTTGGCATCAGTATGAAATTCTAGTGTCGCAACAACCTGAGTGCATTACTGCAGTGTGTGTGTCTTAAAATGTAGTAAAGCATATTCACATGCACCGAAAACAAGCAAAAACAAAATGATTAAGTGCTAATAACAGATGTAAGCAGCTGTACACTTGGTCAGAACCCACTGGAGCAGACCTCTGTTTCCTGATGTTAAAATTCAGCCACTGAAGTGCCTCCTTCAGTATAAACCCTACGAGCTCAATCACAATTCTTGAACTCTGCTTTCAGACCGACGGGCTAATATATACTGCTCAAAGGGAACACAATCACACAATGGCTCTTGATGACTGAAATATTCAAGCTGAAAATCTTCACTGACATACATCGTCTAATTTGTTGAGAATAACATGATGTAACAACGGTCATTAGAAACTAAAACATCAAGTCTCTTGGGGACTGGACTCAAAATCAAACCAAAAATAAAAGTTAATATTGTTAAAGCATTCCCTCAGGTTTTAAGCAGTGTAGAATGCATTTCTGTAGTACTTGAATGTATTATGGCAACAGGGTTCTAGCCAGTTGTTGATCGCCCGGTGCTGCGCCCTACTGAGGTGCGGTTGCTCCGGGCTGAGAGTTTCAGCAGTTAGCTAACAGTTAGCTAGCAACGTAGTTGACAATCAACCAAGACAAATCCTGTGCTTAGATACATATTTAAATATTTATCATTTGGATAAATTTTATAAGATTTATCACCATTTTCAAACATAACATCACGTTTAAAGTGCGAACAGTGTGAAGATGTTACAGCAGGATTAACCTTTTTGCATCCATGGTGGTCGCATCTGTTTTTAAATCTCAAAGCTGCCTAGTGCTACTCGAGTAGATACATCATTAGTTGTAACTGGCTCTACTGCAATACATTTGGTAGCTCTTTCAGTGGTTCAATAACACCAGTGTCACCAGCTCCTCATTTTATAAGACAGTATTAGAAGTAAAAAAAGTCTGAGATTTTTCACATCCCACCCCGGCATTGTGTGAGGACTTGATTTATTCAAAAATTGTCCCTTTCACTGTCATGTTAAATGCACACATCAAATAGCTGAGAATTTAAAGAGTAAACAAGCATTTAATACCATCCTTTCAGCATAGCACACCTCTGAGCTAAATGGAAGTGTTATGCATCTGTTTTAAACAGAAGAAGGCCTTAAATTTTCACAAGGCAAACTACCTATAAAGATTTTGTATGGGATCTAAAACCATTTGTGTTGAAAAACAACTGTAGCTACATGTCTATGAGGATTTCCTGTATTTTGGAAAAGGGCAGCCATTCCTCTCTGCAGTTGTAGCAGCTTTCTGCCACAGCAAATTAACTTTAAATTGCTGGAAGAACACAGCCTTTTTATTCTGAGGAAACACTTCTGTCACTCTGTGCCTGAATGCAGTTAAGGTACTGAACCCAGAGATCTTTCGATTTCAACATAAACACATGATATGATTACGACTCCATTTCTGTGTCCCGCACACAGCATGTAAATGCTAAACGGACTCGGTCTTACATATATAGTGCTTTTCTACTCTGCTTGAGTACTCAAAGCACTTTACATGACATACCTCATTCACACACGCACTTTTTTCTACACCTAAGTGCTTTCTATCTAATGTTCACACTCTGATGAATGCATCAGAGAGCAACTTGGAGTTCAGTATGTTGCCCAAGGATACTTTGGCATGCAGACTGGAGCAGCAAGGGATTGAACCAGCAACCTTCCAATTATTAGATGACCTGCTCTACCTCCTGAGCTTCAGCTCCCCCTGTATAGTTGGATAAAAAAAAATTTCACTTTTTCCCATGTGTCTTTTCACAGTCTGAAGCAAGATTGCTGTGCTAAGAAGTGCTAAAAGCTCTTAATGCAATGCTGACAGGCTGTTCACTGCACTTTTGTGCGTTCAACTTCCTTGCAACTTACTGTCACGCTGCTGCCCACCAAGCATGCCACATGTCACAACCACTTTCCTCTTGAGTCATCAGGCATAGACTGGAACATGCACTTTCAAGCAATCACTCCCACACTCACACAAAGCTCAAATCGCCAAATGGTGTTCTGCACTCATTTTATGTCATGCGTAGATGGCCATGCACGCAGTAGGCAATCAGGGAGGAATCGTGCATACTGACTGATTGTTGCAATGTCAAGGAGGAGAGATGAAGAGATGTAGAGAGACAGAAAAGGACAAAGGGGAGTGTTTTGTTCACATCCTTTTCACTGTGTCATTACTGGGCAATTATGGTGGTAATGACCCCGTAACTCTAACACCTGTCAACTTTACAAACACTCTGTCATATACTCCTCCTTTCCTCCACTTATCTCATCCTCTTCGCTACGAAGTGGTCACCAAAATGAGCAGGATTTAAAATAAGGGTTAGAGAGTTATTTCTCCCTTGACAGTTTTAAAAGGTCTACAGTTTAACACCTAGTCTTACAAAGTAACCTTAGGGGTCTACCATAGGTCTGCTTGGGGGATAAAAACATTTTAAAATTCTCATTCTGCAGAGTGCAAAAATGTCATGTTTGTTATGG
>VUQJ01010176.1:8614-21997 GCA_015108635.1 Andinoacara biseriatus
TCCCCTTTTTTTTTCCCCCCCCCCCCCCTTTCTCTCTCTCTCTCTCTCCCCTCTTTGCGTATGGTTTTAGTTTTCATCTCCCTTATCCTTGGGGCATGCAAGCTGCCCAAACTTTTTGTGCGGTCTGTTTTTCAAGAATTCTCTGTGTTTGTGTGTGCACCTCCATGTTTGCATTCACGTGAGCCGTTTACTTCCTGCTTGAAAGAAATATATATTCTGGATGTGTTTGATTAAGAAAGAGTGAGGAAATGGAAGCAAGAAAAACGATAAAGAGAGGTAAGCTCTGTGAGGTCTCCCATATTAGTCCCACTAACCCGGCTGGTTGTGAAACAAGCCAGTTCCCTAATCTGACATCTCTCTGGGGAATACACTCTTTCTTTTTATCTCTCTTCTCTCCGTCCTCTCCGTCCTTTCGGTTTTCTCTCAGATTTCCTTCTGTAAAAATGTAGAAATGCCTCATGAATGTGTATGGAAAAATGAGAAACATATGGGTTCTTTAGAGAAACTCAACCACCTCCCCACTGAACACAAATGTTGGCTTTAGGGTGTAACACATACTCAAAGACCCACACCAGTACCCACTGACATAGTTGGGGACATGCATGAGATATATGTGTAGTCTAGTATATACTGCAATATCCTGCATTACATCTGCTTACATTACATTTAAACTTTAACGCTTTTGACTTCGTGGAGCAACAAACACAAAGGGGTGCACAAGCACACACACAAAGTGACTGCATGTTTTATAGTCCCATAAGTTGTGCAGTAATAGGAGTTAAGGTGCTAATATATGTGCTGTGTTTTAACATAAATATCACCTTAACACCTACGGAGAGCATTATGAAACTTGTGAGCGGGCGTATTCGGGTGTATGTATCTGGTTTTATTGCGCTAGTGCGGACCTTGTTATTAGTTTTTTTTGGATATTTGAGTGCAGTATAGATGAATCGCGAGTGCTTTTGCAGTCCAAGTTGAACAGTATATGTTTGGTTTGCTTCCCTCTTAAATCTAGTGTAAAGACCAGAGGGGATGCTGCATTTGCCTCATTTAGCTTTCAGGTTTTCACTGAAAGATTACTGTGACATTCTTCCTTTACACAAGGCCACAAAGCTCCAAAGTTCAGCTGCTCCAGTGAGAGTGTCGTATGTGAGTGTTTCAGGCTCCACTTGCATAGATCAGTCACTAGCATGGCCGGAGTTCCACACATTCACAAATTACATATCTTTAAGAAATAAAATTATTGGTGGTTTAAGATTTTATTTGGAGTAAAATGAAAAAAAATGTATAAAAAAAAAAACTATATAAATAACTCTACATGTAGGTTATCTCCTCAGCAGCCATTATTGATCGCTGACCTTGTAGCAGGTCAGAGACTTTTGCAACTCCTTTGGCGTCAGTGTTTTCTTTTCCTCACTGCTTTCACAAAACTTGTTCCTCATACAGCACAGTTAAATCCATGGATTTGACAATAATACCGTTATACTTGCCCTGCTCCATGTCATCCCTAATGAGGGATTTAATCTGTCTTAGCCCACCAGCAACAAATGGAAAGAGACAACGTTTGGCCATATCAAGTCAAACCTTAATCCAGGGAGATAAGGAAATAAACAAAAGGAAGATGATCCTGGATTGTGTGGGGGAATCCTTTAATCCTTTGTACTCAGTCTCACATCCTTTAAAACATTATTTTGTCTCCCGTCCAGTTCACCTTGGACTGTGTGATCCACAGCTTGACTATGAACTGTGGTGTAGCCATGATCAGTGGGTATGTCAGTGGTGAGGCCCTAGTTTCTTACATACAGTTTACTGCAGTAAAAGGTTACTGACCTGTTAATAAAGCACTGAGTTTAATGTTCAAATGTACAACTTTAACATTTATTTAACTCAAACTAGTTCAGGTCTGTTTATCATCAGCTGCAAAACTGCTTGCCACACAGAGACTACATATTCTAGCTTGCGAACATGCAACAGTTCTTTGCAATCTTGCATGAGTCATATACATGTAAGCGTAGCTCAACAAATATCCTGGATTTCCAGTGTACATTATAATTGTATAAAAAAAAATGTGAAAAGGGGAAAAAGTTCATCGGCTGTGCTCTCTGTCTTTTGGTTTCAGAACTCGAGGAGCAAAAACCATTAGTATTACTTTACACGCAACATCGGTTGCTTTAGTGATTTCCGGCAGGTTTTGATGATCCGGTCACCTCGAGCATTCTCTCTCTTTGATGAGGGATTCCTGTGGCCATCGGGGGGCAACCATCGCTCGAGGGGAGAACACACATGTAGGGACACAAATCTAAACACACACATGCCATCACACCACAGTCATGGGTACACTTAGAAATGGATAGCTCTAGGGGGACGACACACATACGCAGAAACAGGCAGACACACAGAGGACATGTCCAGGCGGGGAGCAGAGCAGATGGAAGCCGGCTTTGATTGCTCTGTTGACCTCTGACCTCAAGGTGAAAAGGTACCAAAAGGGTTGAGAGAGACAAACACACACACGCACACTCGCGCAGATACACATATATACACAGTCTTGTTTTTACACAGACACACCCCTCAGTATTTTGCTGGAAAGTTTAGCTGCCTACTGTGTGGAGGTTAGCATCACTACCGACCGGTTTCACTTTGATGTAGCGATAGGGAGAATTCAACTGTCACAATCTATCATTGGCTGATTACAACAGTTAAAAGTAACATGAATCATGGACCATGTGATTGCAGACTGTTCAAACTTGTAACAGGAAAAGCACATTTATTTTTGCATTGCCTACAAACTATTATGGTGTTGTCAACTGTAATAACATTGGTATTACAAACTAATTGTTACAGTAGCGTAGAAAAAAATACAGTCTAGATTTCAGAGGAATGGATTTAAATGGCCACAATAAAAGATTTAATAGGTACTGTTGTGATTTAGTATCACTTTTCCACAAGTATGTTTGGCTTTTTGGCTTGAACTTTGGCTTTTTTCCTAAAAAAAAACAAAACAAGGAAGATTGTTGAAATTAAAAGAGCAGCAATGGGAAAAATTTCACTTTTAGTCTAGAGTACATGCCAAGCTCTCACGACTCTGGGTCCTTCATTTCCTGTGATCTAATGATTGCTAAATATCTCTTCATTAAAACCTCATTAGTTACTTTTTCACAGTCTACGTCCGTGGTTTGTAACATGATTTCTGTGTTAGGAATCTGAATAGCTGGAGGTATTGTCTTGGATTTGACATAGCTTATTCAGTGCCATAGGAAACAATACAGATAATGACTGTTTTATAATATTTGGTTGTACTAAAAGCAGGAAACTGTTTTGAAATCAGACACATTGATGGAACACCACCTTGCCAGCCTTGCTTAAATTTTTTTAAATGAGCTTTTTCCGAGAGACAGGAATTTTCTTATCGGGCAAATCAAGCAATTAGCCATTAATTTGATAGCATCAAGTTACTGAACTGGCTTTAAATTTCCAATAATGCTGTTCTTCTTGCCAACGCATTCAAAAGCAATGGGTGGAAACAGGTTTGAATCTTCTCACACGCACATGTTTCTGAAATGACAACACTAACAGTGTTTCTGAGAATACCGAAAACAGCCGGCAAGGCAAGGAAATGATTTGATGCTTTCTCCCTTTTCCGACAACAACGATCTCATCGTGTGAAGTGATCAAAAAAATATGTTGGTTCTTGTTAAATATGCAAAGTATTCTCCCTGTTCTTGACATGTATACACAAACACACGCCACAGTTTACTGCCTGCCCTTATAAAAGCTGTTTTTATACCTTCACCCGGATCTGATTCAGAAGGTGTGTCATGTCAATTCCTCTATGAGCTCCACATGGCTGTTGTTTACCAGCAGAGGCCTATTAAATTCTTGTAATAAAAGCTGAGCGCCTCTTTTCATCCCGCTCCATTTCGATAAGTAGCCAAGATCAAACGGAAACAGAGGTGTGTGACTTTACGACCGATGGCCTGACCCGACAGACAGACGGAGCTGTCTGGACTAAGATGAGTGTGTGTCTGCGTGTGCGTGTTGTGGTAGTTTGACTGTGTGTTATTGATGGAGGGATCCTCTAACTTGTTGCAGCTGTGACCAGAGCTGTATCAGTCTACCCTCAGCTCTGTCTTCATTAGGAGTTTGATTTATGTAGAAATCCAAAAGAACATAGATTAAATTTTCACGCTAAATGAAGCTGAGATTTCCTAAAGTTAGAGAAAAAAAAATATTGCGGTTTACCCTTTCGGGCCCGTTCATTTGCTGTTTACCGTGACTAAACAATACAGATGTTCCTACAAACGCTGCTTTGACTTTAAGTTCCCGTTTTAACCTACTGCTTTACTTCCAGATCATAAAACTTTCTGCATTTCACAGAAAAACACTTTTACTGTTCCCTTATTCAATGAGTTTACAGTCCTTTATCTACAAAGTGGTTAAGCTCTCTATTTACTTACAACATAACCCAGACTTCTGTTAGTGTAATCGTAGCACAGTACGTGTGTCAGTAAGTGTGGATGTCTTTCAGCAGCCCTGCCCTGCAGCAAGGGAAGTCTGATTAGGTTTTTACAGTCAAACTCTCTGCATACTCTGTCATTAGTGTCATTTTGCTAATGTTTGACTAAAAATACCCATAGGAGTGTGCTATTAAAACACAGCAGGGCAGTGTTAATTGTCTTGAAACACTAAACCCGGTTCTCCCTCGCGCTCTCTTTGCTGTCACTCACTCCTGCCCTTTCGCTCACTCTCTAATACGTCACTCTTGTTCTCTGCCATGTCACACAGACTTTTTTGAAATCTCTCCTTGTCTGCCCCTCATGAGTCCTATTACAAGATGCTATCGAGCCCTCGCTGAACGTGTCCCTCAGCTCCCTAATGGTCAAGACACACACGTACACACACACACACACACACGCACGTACACACAGAAACGTGACTCCTTACAATATCTTTTGGGAGGGATTTCTGTATGAATCATACCACTGACTTTAATCAAGCTGACCATCATCATCATCATCAGTATTATTATTAGTTCTGTGTCAGATCATCAGAAACACAAGTTTAGGCAGCATGCCAAGAAAAAGATATCTCCATGACAACATGCTGCCCCAGTCTGTGGCTAACTGTGGTTATGTGTGTGTGTGTGTGTGTGTGTGTGTGTGTGTGTGTGTGTGGGGCTAGGGTGTGTACTTGGCCGGGAAGCTTTGGTCACTAGTAGGTGGAATCTATTAATTTAATATTAGAGCACGACTTCACCAAAGTTTATGTTGCCATGGGCTGATGTCATTTTGCTTTCTGTTGAGGGATGAATATAAATACCCACAAAAATAACTTTAGCAGTATTAAAAAAAAGACCGTCAATATGCCCCTGAAAAACGAGATAGTGAGGACAGTATGCTCATATGTGTGTGTGTTTGTGTGTGTGGATATGTTCTTTCATATTTGGTATGTATGTTTTCATGTGTGTGTGTTCTCCTGTCCGTGGAGGTGTATGGCGTGGAGAACTTTTGATGACACACACACAGTGTACACAGCTGTGCTCCAGATGTACTCTGCAGAGTCACGTCTGACTCCCATTTGTTGTCTTTACGGACGGTGAACATCAGCACCCGTCTCATCCAGGGCTGCTGACCAGTGGACTCACCGACCCCTCAGTTTGCCTTCTGATCAATCAAAGTGACGACTATACCCTCTACAGCCGATTTAAAACAAGGCAATAAAAGGTGAAAGAAAACTGATTTGTCAGAGTCTATAATTCATAAAGATTTTATGAAAATACACCTGTCGGCTGCAAGCGCAGTGAAATGCAATGTTTTCCTAATGTTTTTGACGGTAATGGGTTATTATATCTGCTGCTATAAAAGCAGCAATATTCTAACTGTGGCGTTACCACACATACATTTCTGTTTATATTAAGTGTGCACTGTGCATACTGAATGCATTTTTTCCTTCAAAAAATGTTCAGAGACATTTTTGCTATTTTTTTTCTACCTACATAATCATATCAATAACATCTGCTGCAGTTTTCTTTTTCCATGATTGTCTTATGCATCCGCAGTCACAATAGGGAAAATAGTCAGTGGAGGCTATGACGTAACCAAAATCATTGCAACTGTGTGGAATGAACTTGCATTTTCATCGCATTTGAAAGCCCTGTGACCGCTCTCGCTCAGTTGCCGTCTTCATAACTAATTTGATGCCTCAAATCAGCGATAAATTAGCAATAAGATGGAGCTAGCCTGCTATCAGTCTATTATCAGTTTGTGATTGAATAGGGTCAAGTTAGCAATGTTTGTGATAACATGGTAATTAACTTTGTTTAATCTGCGAAAATTGCAAATCTGTTGAGGTCTGCTGTAAATCTGTTGCCATCTACATACACAGAAATTCACTTTAGCGGCTTACATACAGAATCCACCCAGAACCTCATAGATTTGAAAGGGATAAAACCAGAATACAACAAGTTTTCAACTAGCCAAGTCGAGTCTACACTTGCAACGAGATGCGTCGCAGACAAATTGTGTTCATATGGGCACAGACTGACTCAGATTGATTACAATGAAATCTGTCTGTCTTTAAAAATTGTAAAGCAGTTATTTGCAAACCTTCTCCAATCTGTCTGAGATTGATTGAAGTCAGAGTCAGGCAGCGATAGTTTGGAGACAGCTCACTTCCCACCTGTACAATCGCCTTGCAATCAATAGTGGACACCCACAGGCTGAGGGTGTTGCATGCTCAGCCTGTGGACAACCAGTTGGTCGCAATTATTTGCAATTGGTCATTGACAAATAAATAAAGAAAGAAAGAAATTAAATAAAATCCAGTGCCGTCACCGGGTAGCTACAGATTTTTTTCCTAGTTGGAAGGAAATTGCTGTCCTGTTTTTACTCTATTGCGACTGAGCCATTACACTTCACAGTGCTGTAGGGTCACCATCTGCTGATAAGTGGAAATGCACATGTGCACAAATGCATGGTGAATCCACAGTGTGCACAAGTAAATCAGCGTGGAACATTTGCATGTGTAAATGTCCCTTGCATTATATACAATTTTCTTTTATAGAGGGGAACTCAACGTGACGTTAACATTAGACACATAATGTCCTTGAAGTCATGTATTTGTATTTGAGTTACAGTTGTTCTAAGTCATGTCTACATAAATTTTCAGTCACTGAGAATGGATTTAGCTGTCATGCAGAAGCATGATGTGATGGGTCACACGGTTCTTTTAGAGGTCAGTCTTCTGCTCCACTAGAGCACTGGCCCACCCGCTGAACCCGTCTGTCTCTCCACCTATCCATCTGTCTCTCCCCCCAATTTTCTCTCTTTATCTGACTGATTGAGCTGTATGTAACCTAACACCCATCTGTTTTGTGTAGGCAGTTAAAAACCAATACGGTCCAAATTAAGCTGCTTCATGCTATGTCTGACTGGCATACTGAGCGCACGGAGCAGTATGAAATGGCCCAGAATCGATGGCTTGCGTAGGATGTTAAATACCGACTTTCTTTCATGCTGTGTCACAGTCACAAAAAGACTCCACAAGACACCATTAGCATGTGATTGCCCAGAAATGACACACACATATAACCCACATTAATACTGATACTGAAGCGCCACCATTCAGTGGTGAGGCACTTTTTTTTAAACTATATATTAGCTTCACATTTGGCAGAAGAAGAAATGGTTTTTGAGCATATGGCAAGTTATTGCATTTTTTGATAGCGGCTCCACAGTTGTTTAGTGGTTTACACATTTACTGAACATGGAAAACACGTCCGCTTCGAGACCCTTAATGAAGCTGCTGTGGACAAAGGAGCAGCTGAAAGAAGCTGGAGGTTTAATGGCAATTGCCATTCTTTGATTTTTAATCAGAATAAAAGAAACAGAAATGCTGTTGGCATTTTCTTATCCCACAGCACGTAGCCCACAGCTGTGGCAGTATCCAGTGGTAATATTTCAGTATGGGTTGTTTGGAGGGGTAAAGTTTTAGGTTCTACCAGCTGATCACATGTGAACCGTTTATTCGGTGTTCATGCCAAGGCCGTTCTTTTCTTGACAACTGTGTTTCTATTGTTGGTCACTGCCGGTTGTGTTATTTATAGAGATAATGTAGCTCTTGTCATTTCTGTTTTTAGTCCTTATCCAATACATTATCATTTGCAACATATATATTTTTGTTTTCACAAGCCCCCCAACTTTCTTTATCTCTGCTCTCTCTGTTTCTTCTGAGTCTCTTTGTCTTCATCTGTCTTTCTCTCTAAGGCAACTTTCTCGTCTGGCAGTGATCATACATGCTGATCGTTTCAAAACCAGCAGAACTAATGCATAGCAGAACAAGAGAGAGAGAGAGAGAGAGAGAGAAGCATAGAGACTGAACGACTCAAAGACAAGGAGTTAATAACAGAGAAAGCAGGATACAGGAAGATTTGTGAGAGATTGTGTGTTGAGGTAATTCATTGCCGAGAGAAAACAGGCGGGTGTTACAAAGGAAATAATAAAACAGTGACTGTAATAATCCAAATATTTGTCCGCTCGAGGAAAAGGTTGAGCGAGTGTGATTGTTACACTATAATTGGGCCATTGGGTTCTTATTTCATGTAGCAGACAACAGATGGGACTGTGTTATAGACTAATGTCTATCCATCAAACTGCTACAGAGCCTTTTCTTTGTTCATTTATCAACACGATGATAAAAAACACGCTGTATTAAACCTTTGCTGTTCATTGCTTCTCTGTTAAACTCTACATCTTACTTCATCCATCCATTCGCTCGTCCAGCTGTTAGTCGTCTTATTCGACCATTTGTATTCTGCAGGGGAGCTGATATGCATTATCTCGCAATCATTCACTACTTTATCATCATCCCATCCACGAAACACAGCGCACAGCAAAACCACTGTTCATTTATCACATCCTCCACATAAGTTTCTTGTTTCCCTCCTGATGCACATTTATCTGCCCATTCAAAAGTCTTTTTATCCTCCTCTATTTTTCTTTCTGTTGATCTCTTCCAGTTGCTTGGATTTAAAACTTTTTTTTTAAATCCAAGATTTAGTGTTGGAATACTATTAGTTAGGGAAGTATTCATTGTTGAACCATTGCAAGCTTCAGCTGTCCTGAAATGTGGCTTTGCATTTCTGCGATCCAAACGGCAAAAACAGTGATGCTCCATAATGAAATGGAAAAAAAAAAAAATGCAAATTGGGAAATTAATATAAACAAAGCAAAATTTAATATGTATCTGGCTTCCTCGTAATAACAATAATAGCATATAATCTGCCAGCGCCGCCCTTTTCTCGTTTTAATAGCTTTGCCAATCTGTGTATTAACTCAAGCAATTCTAAAGTCTTCCTAGTAATTTCAGAGATAGCGGCTGTTTCCCAGCAGTTATCAGCTCCAACTCCGACATGATTTGCTCAGTTCAGTTGGCACCATTTGAAGTCCACGAAGAAGCTGAGCACAGAGGCACAGTAACTTGAAGTGCATGTAAAACATTTTTTCATGAATTTTGATGTCGAAACATATATTTTCAGACGCCATTTTAACAGTTTTAGAGAACGCGTCAACGTTTTATTAATGTGAACTTAAACTGAAATTTCTATTGAGGAAATGTTACAAAAATAGCTGTCAGTGCAGTCAGTTTTAGTTCTAGTTAGTTCTAGTTCTAGTTCTAGTTAGAGCCAAAATTGGAATTGGCATTGTGAATGCTGGAATGTGAATAAAAACACAACTTTGTTAATCTATTTCTATTCTTCTCTCTGCACTACCAACAGTGACAACGATACATCCAAAATCAGCTGTGTCCCCCTAACGCCCTGTTCTTATTTCCAGTCATCCTCCATTTTCTTCTTCATGTATTAATATCTAGCTGGTTTCCATTAGAGCAGCTGTGATAAAGTGGTGAGGCCTGACTCTCTTTGCTTTTAGCAAAGGTAATAGAATAGGACAATGGCTAGCACATGTTGACAAAAACTGGGAAGAGACAGAGAAAGCAAGACAAAGGGAAAGAGGTGAAGAGGAAGGGAGAAAAGCGGCGGAGGGGTCAAGCCAAGGTTTATATCAGGCAGTAAAGAAGACGAAAAGGAGGCTGAGAAAATGATGAGAGTCAAGCAGATGATGAGATGCTGAAAGATGATGTCACTCATTTGTTTTACCTTGCTGTGGAAAGATTTTCACTGATGTAAAAAGTCAGTTACTGTATGAAGACCAGTTGAAGGGGAAGGTTTTCATTCATTTCCACATTCTTTACTTGCCACATATCTGTCTGGCTTTATGTATCAACCTCTGCTCAGTTTCACTAGTGAATTCAATTCAATAATGCTTTACTGACATGAAAGAAAAGCACACATTTGCCAAACCCTGTTTCCGTGCATCGTGTCTGCCTATCTGTGCCTTTTTCTTTTTTAACTATAGCTCTTCTACTTCTTGCCTCTTGATCTCATTTCTCCCTTTTTTGCTATTCTCCTTTGGAGTGTCAGCCTAATGACCACTGACGTATCAATCATCATTGCTTTGTTCTCGTCCTTTTAACCCGACTTTTGTATGTGTGCGTGTGCATGTTCATAGGTGCGTATGTAGGTGTATGAATGTGTAAAAATATTAACACGTCACCACGCTCCCCTCACTGCTGCACACTGATGGTGATTAGTAGCAGGTGTTGGCTCACAATTCAAAAACACTTACAGATCCACACACACGCACACACACACACACACACACACACACACACACACACACACACACACACGCACGCACGCACACTTGTGTATGATAGGTGTGATTTATGGGACTGGGACCTCTGGGTTGCTGCAACAACATGGTCTTGCCCTCGAAGATAACATACAAAACATGCACGTGCATGTAATGCACACATACGCATGGCATGAACACAGATGGATCCATACGTGCTAGTTTTTTGTCTGGCACCGCTGGCTCCGTTACGCCGAGAGGTGACATCAGACATTAAAGCTCTCGTGATGAAAATGCTCCTCGTGGAAAATGCAGTTATTCATCTTCGGGAGGAGATACTGGCCCTTCACTGCAACTTTTATGGCCCGTTAAGGTACCTGAAATAGCATTCCTGGACTGAACAGACATATTTTAGTGCCAAACTCACTTTCTGAGAATGGCTTGTGGCAGGATCATTAATCCTTTAATCTTCAGACACTTGGAAAGGAGAAGAAAATTGCCCGTAATGTGTACACGTATGGCATGATTGAATACAAAGAAGAAGTCTAGTGAGGAGAATTCCCTGAATACTATATAACCAATGGGCATGGTGAAGCATTTTATGAGGGCGCTTTGTTCAGCAGTGCTTTAAAACTTCACACATTGTCTGTCATTGTATGAATGAATAAGGATGCAGGCTTGTTGAGCCTCGTTGCACAACAGTGCAAGTGACTTGGGATGTTATGAAATCTATTAAAAAAAAGGTCACAGCGTATTATTGTCATTTGTAAAGTTTTCATTCTGCTTTTGCATTTGATTGGTACAAGAGTACTTTATGCAATCCTTCATTGCTGCCTTTGAGCTGAATTCATTTTCACATTTGCTTTTTTGTTGTTTTCATTCTTTAATTGGGAAGTCTGGGAGGAAGGGAAGTAGAAATTAATACATTTTACTTGAACCGGGCTCTTTTAAAAAAGATTTATTTTTATTTTTATAATAATCAAATAATCAAACAATCACCTTTGACCAGTGACTTGAGGTTAATGTGTGTCTAACAGCTTGTTGCAACGTTGAGTGGGCATAATAACACTTTAGAAGTCTCTTTGGAAGGTTCGCTGCATAATATTTGACTCTCTGCAGCTTTTCTATGCGAAACTGCAAGCATAAATGTGCTTAGCCTTGATAGATGGCATCCAGTTCTGAGCTCAAAAAAAGACCTTAGTAAAAAGAAACCAGTTTTTCTGCTGGACAAGGTCAGTAAATACAGATCAAGAGCCAGCCTTAGTAACAATCTGCATTTACACGAAACCCTCTTCTGGTGTAAGCTATTGTTGGTATGTCACTGAAATGCATGGACATAAGTGTTTTTGCAGCTGACCTTATTGCAGATGTATTTGTACGAGTTTGACTTTTAGGGAATTTTGCGATGAGAATCATACAAATGTGATTTACTAAGGTTTGTGCCATGGAAATTGCTGCAAATTGCACTGAATTTAACACCAAAAAAGAAGCCTTATTTTGCTCCCAATGTGGGTGTCTGATAGTTGCTGCTATGAGTGTTGATTTATTTGTAATGAGAAGGGGAGAGTTTATCTGAATATGTGTGTAACTGGTGTGGGCGAATGGTTCAAAGCTATAAGCACAGGGCCAAAACTATCTTGTAGCTCCTCACCCAGCACTTTCAGAGCTGAGCTCATGGATTTCTGCTCCTCAGTGGTTCTTTTTGAGGAAACAAGTCAACACTTAACTAAACTGAACTTAATGTGGGTTATCAGTGAAAGGAAGGTGGAGACTGGTTATTGATACTGGTTAATACAGGCAAGCAAATTAGTTTGTACAGTGACCAGTGGGTTTAGTAAGCACAGTAACAGGTATTTCATTATTGTGCATATGGGTCAGGATGTGACAGTAAATCATGTTTGGGTTCTTCTGCGTGTCCTACAGGGCAACTGAAACACACAGATTTCAGCAACAGCCTGTCAGATTTATCCATGGATCACACGCGGTCCCCCAACGATTCCAAACAGATCAATTCTTAACTAAAACCTCACATAAAAAACATATTGATTCTCCTTTAGCTCCGTCTCATTGATCTGAAGTGCAAAGCTGTTTCCAGAAAGAAACACATGCATAAAGTTTGTGCTTACACTGTATTATTTTGGCAGATTACTTGCTTCCTTGTTTTTGACCCGCTAATTTGGTAGAATGCAGGTCAGAAATTTGAAACGAACTGGGTGCGTCTTGTTAAGAGATCATCAGCAGAATTTATCACTTCCATTTTACAATAGCAACCTCACACTAATTTGCCCTGCTGAGTAAATCTTTTCTTCTGGCCACAGTAAGACTAACACAACACATCAACTAATCTGACTGCAGTGTGAACTAAAACATGTTTTTCAATATTAATTTAGATAATGCCTCCATTTGTTGGTGATTTTTTTTTTCTTCTGAGATTAGGAAAACTAATTAAATTTCTTCTAACTCATTTGCATTTGATGTCGAGCAGCACTTTAGACGTTGTCTTAACACTTTAATACAAGCCTACTTATAGAGAGAGAACGAAAACATAACACAGAATGAAAGCGAGTTAAACCCTGGAGTCCTTTCAGTGAGTTCCAGTCTGCCGAGCTACAGACGGACCATTAGTACTACTGTCAGTACTAATTACTCCCCATGGACATCACACTACTCTCTAAATCTCTTTGCCCTGGCT
>VUQJ01010177.1:5184-15658 GCA_015108635.1 Andinoacara biseriatus
ATTTTAATCTTTTTTTTTTTTTTTTACTAAAAGTAAAAATGAGAATGATGCTAGAGTAAACATGGTTTCATTTTGTAAATTATAGTCATGAAGTCTCTCTCTCTTTTTTTAATCCAAAGTAGACTAAAATATTTGTGCTGTTTATGCAGCACCCACTAGGGCCGACACCTGCCACCACCATCCAAAAAAACCTGGTGCTGTGCTGCTGCTCTGTGAAGCACAGAAATGCACCTGTGCGTGATTATGGTGTCACATTAGTGCATTCACCAAGGCAGGCCGGCTGACTACTTACTGGGAATCCTGGGGCTACAAGACACCTGGGAGTTGAAGCCTGGAAAATGTTCTGTATGCTTCAACAGTCTGTCTGATCACAAAGTGGAAAGAGGCACAGATGATTCTTCACACTGCAGCTCTCCAGTGTTTTCAAAGAGGCAGTGTTGCCTTCATAATGTATCAGTACAATATTTTTTTCATCTATTTTCCTGATGTCTTTGCTTAATTAAACCCCCCCACCCCTGATATAGCTTACGGATAACTTGATTGTTGATTGATCTTTATTTAGTTTATCGCTCATGAACTGTGACATGCTTTTCTTTGAGAAGAAGAAAAGCATGTCACAGTTCATGTGCGACACTAAACTATGAATACGTTTTTCTGCATTCCTTATGTTGCTTAACATTTCACAAGTGCTCTCCTTTGCCTGTACCAATATTGAATTACTGTATGTCATACAGCTGCCTTGATGAAAGAGTGGAGATCAAAAGATTTGCTTCCTGCTCAGCACTATCCCAGCCACTGATTAATTATTTCAGCAATCAGTGTTTTCACGAATTCTAATTGTCAGCTCTTTCTTTTGACAATATTAAAGATATTTTGACTGATTAGAGAACTGTGACTAACTTATAAGTTCAAAACAACACTCTGGCAGGGAAATGCTAAACACTTGCACTGCACCGAATTTTGCAGGTTTATTTTATTCTTCTCCAACAGAATTTTAAAGCCAGTGCAGTGAAATAAATCAATAATAAGATGTTATGTCCATTACTTGTTGCATTTTAGATTTGGTTGCACGCACAGTAGCATTGGTACTAATTCTGCAAATTAAATCTTGGAGATTTAAATATGGACCCAAGACAAATGGTGTATACTGTCAATATCAGTACTGCGCATGTCATATTTGGATTTATGAAAATATTTAAATACTCATAAATGTCCATTTGATGTCTTAGCCCTTTTGTTTTCTGTTTACTGATCATGCTCATCCATAGAAAGGGTCAAGCTGCTCTATTGATAAACTGATGTGATAATTCAGTTACAGCATCGGCAGGTTCATGAATAACAATTTCCCAAACGGCAGCCAAGCGTAAAAAGGTTGAGCAAAGCTAACGTTTGGCTGCGATAGATGTTGCATTAATCATGCCTGTTCTATTTCTGTGTGCTCAAAAGAGAAGCGAATAGAAGTGGAGGGGGAAAAGAAAGCGGAAGGCAGACAGATAAAATGGAGTGAAAAGTGTCCTCATGAAAGAGAATTAGCTCTTCCCTGCTCTGGGGTGGGGTGGGGGGGAATTCCTCCGAGTGCTGTTGAGATAGGGTTTCACACAAAGACCGGAAGAGAAATCAATTCTCCCTGAGTTGCAGCAAGGTCATTTCATAGGAGCATGGCTAGCAAGGAGGAAGCTAAAGGGTAGAAGGAGGAAGTCCATGAAGCAACCATAGAATGGGAACGCGGGATCGAATGAATGGTGTAGGAGAACTGGGACTTGAGGGAGAGAGGGAAAATGAGCAAACAGTGATAGAGGAGGACTGGATGTGGGGTGGAGTGACAATTCTTTAGTTACAGCTAGGCTAAAGGGTGAAATCCATGCTTTCTTCTAACAGCATGCATGGAGCACTAGTCTCTGTGTATCATCTGACTCATACCAAGAGGAAACATGAGCAGTATATCTAATATACTGTCATCCTAAAGCTTTGCCTGAACTTTACTTATATACACAAGGTTATGTCCTCACTATGTGACCTCAGCCGCCCAAACAACTCTCACTTTGCTCTACTACTTTACTGCTAGGCACACAGACTGAATGAATGCTACCAGCCTTTGGTTCCAAGAAGCCTTAAGCTAGCTTTTAATCCTTGATGTTACATGAACAGCTCAAAATAGCTTAAATCTCCACCCCTAACGCCTTCCCTCTGCCAACTGAATCTCTTCCAGCATGTTTAAATGTATGTATGATGCTTGATGATGAGATGCAGCAAGGCCTGGTGACAAAAAGGCGTCAGTAGGTTGAGCTCCGACCTGCCCTCTGTGGAGTCTTGCCCATTGACAGCTACTGTAGCTACAGCAATCAGAAGGGTTTAGTTCAGTCTTGGATGAGTGCCGGGGAAGCCTCGCTAGCAGGTAGTTATGGAAACCGCATGGCGTAGGTCTCAACACAGGCGTCTGGTATGCACACCTGTCTCAGAACAAGTTCTCCCCTGAACATGCAGCCCTACCCCTAAGTAAGAAAGAGGGAGGGATGATAAGGGATTCTGCCTGGACCTGCACCACAGCTCCCTGCCCCTGCCTTGGGGGAACAGAGGGAGGGTAAAGAGTGTACTGAGAGGTATGGATTAGAAGGCTGTAAGGGACACAGGGGTAATGAGGTACCTGAGGTCATTCATGTGTGTTTCTATCGGCTGATGTTTGGGGTATCTTAGAGTCTTGCACCTTATAGGGAAAAACACCTTAAGTGGAGCTATCTTTGCATTTATGCACATGGAGAACTTCCACTGGGCAGTGTTGCCTAATGCAGCAGAAGACACTTCATGGTGGAATGGCTGCTTATATGTTTAATATAACCTTCAACTAACATGCAGTGCCTCTAAATGTAGTTTAAAAGAGTACTAATGAAATGTAACAAATGGGATGGAAACAAGCATTTCCATAAAATTAGCATAGTCAGGAGTGGTACACGTGTCCCAGTGAGGCAGGAATTACCGCATAAACACAAGCAGCTTCACATCGCATCTTTCAAATCTGAATAATGCTGGTTAATGTTCGGGCTTGTAGTGGTTTTGCTTATTAATTTTAGCACCAGAGGTTTGACAGCACATCAGAGCAAAACATTTGTCTGCCCATGCACGGTAAAAGCAAAGTTTCTGCCTCCAGCCTAAATTTTCTCATTTCCACCTGCGATGGCTTGTGTAAATGTGAGATGTTATTTACAGTAGCAAAAAGATGGCTTTTGTCTGTGTTCTAGGCCAATAATCACCAGGCAGCCACTGCCACAAATCTTCATTAGACGATTAGCCTGCAGAGAGACAGCTTGTGTGTGTTTGGTTTTGTTTTTTGTTTTTTTTTGTTTTTGCTGTTATTAGTGGTGCTGCATATACTGCTTTCAGCCTTCATCTCAGAATGCTACCAGTAAAAATTGTGAATATGAGCAGGGCTCACCTGAGACTCACACTCTTACATATACTCAAAACCATATGTATATAATGGTCAAGTGTGCGGTCAGCTTGCTCCCTTGAGGTGCATCAGCTGCCCGGTGGGCACTCATACTCAAGACAGAACAAATTAAGGTCACAGCAGGGAGAGGACAATGTGATTTGCCATGTGTGTCTGTGTGTGTGTGTGTGTGTGTGTTTATTTTTTTTTTTTGTTTCTTCCGACCTCTAAACAGTGGCATGACTCCAGAGAGTGGTGTTGTCAAATGGCTCCTGTCCCACTCAAAGGACACTGACCCTCACTGCACCATTTTGCAGGATAAAAGGTGTCATTCCCCACATTTGACTTTAGACTAGGAAACAGAGTGATGACTGTTTTGTATCACCCGGGGAAGACTATGGTATTAAATTTCCTCTTGTGCCTGGGAGTGTTGTTTCTCATCCTGAGCTTTTAGTTACGTTGTACCTCTACTAAGAAAAAGTATCATGTTTAATGTTTAAATTTAATAACACTTTCAATGCAGTGCCAGCTTCAATGGCTCCTGCTGAAAACAGAACAATAAAGCTTTAAACCGTGAAATGTTTAAAGGTTTTTGAGTCTAAAATAAAGATTTCTGAACAACTAAAATCCTCTCTAAAAAGGATTTTAACCCTGTTGAATCCACTGTTTTATCCTTTATATGTTACTGCCAGTTTTTTTTACCCAGCTCTTGACCTGTTTTTATAGAAACCAAAAATGAATCTTGATTTTAATCATTTTAGACCAGCATTGTATTCTTCATAGCGCTGAAACAACCCTGGTCAAGGTAATGACCTTACCAGCAGCTAATGCTATTCATTGCTAATTTTCCTCAAATTTCGCTCAGCCTTTGTCAGTCTGCATCAGGCAAATTTGTTGAACAGTCTTAATAAACAGGTTGTGACCTCTTTTGTTTTGTCAAATGGGACTTCTCATTTGTGGTTGATAATGTTTTTCGTCACCTATGGCCCCCTTTCTCCTCTGTTTACATGCTACCACTGGAACACATTATTAGCAAGCACAGTATTGATTTTTCTTTGGCATCTCTATGTACTGTGTCTACTGTTAAAAATGACTATAGAAAGCAACCAAAGCCAGCTGTCATCTTGTCTCTTTGATTTTTACCACTAACTGAACTGCTCAGTTATATCGCTCCTTTCTCACACTGATCTTCAAAAGGTCATAGTTGCTTTTTATTTTTTCTCACATCTTGATCGTTGCAACTCATTATATTGGATTGCAAGCCAAAAATTAGATAGTTCAAAATGCTGCTGCTGAGCTTTTAACTATCGCAAAGAGACAAGATCACATAACTTCTGTTCTGCCCTCTCTTCACTTCTTATCAGTCAGTTTTAAAGCTGATTTTGATTTTGCTGATCATTATTAAAGCACTTGGCTGCAGCTTGATAATCCTGTGTGCAGCCCTAATTCCTCAGGAAGGGCTCCTGCGATTTCCGTACCTTCTCCTGTTTTCGGTCTTTTTTTAGCATTGCTTGTGTCTACGTGTAGTCTAACATTTTTTTCTTATTAATATTCTAAGTCAGTTGCTTCTATTCTTCTATGTAGTGGTAGGTTGTATGTAATTTCTTTATTATTACTACAGTATTTGCATGTGTAGTTGTATATTTACTTAATTCTCTTAAACAGACCGATGGATGAAAGAGATAGATCTCTTATGGTTGCATCTACTTTTTAAAAAAATTTTTTTACTTCTTTCTACGCTTCTACCTTCTACCACTCAACTCTTGACAAAAGGTTGCTGCATTATCGCGCTGGCTGGTCCTGGTGGGTCTATAAGTTCCAGAGGGCTTGTCTTTGCCAACCCAGCCTCAGACCTCCCCTCAAGGGCAGTATCGTATTCTGCCTGACTGTGTGTGCCCGTGTAATCCATAGCTGCAGGGAGAGTGACCTTCACAGCAGGCAGCCTCACAGTAGGCTGCGTCGCATGGGCTCAGGAAGGCAGACAGACTGGACAAAAAGGGTGCTGAGGGCAGGACACAGCAGTTCTCGGATAATTAACCTTTCATATTACATTTTCTACATGTGGTTTTTCTATACCTAAAGCAGCAGGTATAAATATTAAAACGTTTCTTTTCCAAGAGGATGTGTTCTGATATATTTTTTAAATACATTCCCTTTAACATCTCAAATTTACAGCAAGTATCACTTGCTTTTTGTCCTTTAAACAGTCTTTTGTATCATTAATTTTATGTTAAAGGTGAGTTCTAATAGGGGAATTCTTAATCCTGAACATCCTGATGTAATGGATTTGTTACCATCTACTCCGTGTTAAGGAAACTTTCTGGAATTTGCTCTGTCCCTGGGACAAAATGCTATTTATCATGTAAAATTTGCTGCATGCATCCAGTGTGCCCTGCTTCTGAAGTAAAGGTGAAGCCACAGCCAGAAAAAGTTATTGACAGTTATGGGAGGAGATGACGCAGCCAAATAAGTCTCTGCTCATGAATGATGCATGTCCTCACTGGCCCTGATGGAGAAAGAGAGTGAAGCTGGATGACAGCTGGGGTGCTGTGTGTGCATGGTGCAGAACAAGGTGAGACTCTTTACTGTACAGCCCAGAGCCCTCCCTTCCTGTCTCTTCCCTCTTTCCTTCCTTTCTTCACTTTCTCTTGGCACAGATATACATAAAATCAAGAAGTGGAGCTGTTACTCTCTATGGTCTTTGGTGTTTCTGTGTAACCAAATAGTGACCTTTACAATGGTCCGCTTTAATGATTTCTGATTTCCTACATTCTCCTCCCCTTGCTCTGTCATCCTCAGAGTCCCCCCTCTCTTACACCCCCCCCCCCCTCTTTTGGAGTCACCCTCTCACTGAGCCCCTCTTGCTCATCAGAAACAATCATTGTGTTTTTCATCTCACTGCCTTGCTCTGCCGCAGTCTAAGCCTCCAACAGCAGGATGGAAAGAGACGAGAGTAAAGGGGGTGGGCGTGGGAGGTATGCAGCATGCAGGGCACAAACAGGAGAGTCTACATAATGGTTTGTTGCCGTCATCACTGTAGCGTCACATCTGTCTATCCTTTAAGCAGCAACTAGAACACAAATGCACACTGTCGGCATCATCAGTGTGCCATGCACACTGAGAATAAGAGCATAACCAGACATGAGAAAATTACACCTCTGATTCAATAAATGCGTAAAGCTGTGGTCAAACCTTTAATACCTCCAAAAACTAGAATAGCAGCCCTCGATACACACATGACTTTTCATCACAGTGCAGCAAAGACAGTCATTTGGTTGGTGTAATGTAAACCAGTCTATCAGCTGATTTTCTTTGTCCATCTCCTTAGACAGATGCACCAACAAGCACATACACACATACATATGTCGGCATTGGCCTTAGGGGTTGCATCAATATTCATTGAATCTGAAACTCTGACGTGTCCCATTTGCTTTGTTTGAGACAGTTGAGAAAGGGTATTACTTTGAGGATAATTGCTAGTGATAAACTGCCTTTCAGACATGGCTACATTGATTTGGATAGAGTATTTGTGCAAGGGAATGTAACAGTGACAGATCTGAACACTTTACGAACGGACCCAGCAAGCATTTGAATAAAACATTGTGCATGGGAACAACATCATTGGGGAAAGCCATTAACTCTCAGATTAGTAGCAAGTGGCTAATGTAGTCCATCACTGTGTAAAGCCGCATAGCCCTGCACCACCCAAACAAACACATCAATCTGAGTAACAGTGTGTGTCAACATGTTCCTTGATTACCATGCTAATCCCAGAGCAACCCACAGGGGCCCAGAGGAGATCATTAAAATCTGACAAGCACTCTTGAATATAGCTTCAACTCAAATTTCATTTTTACACTCATACTTTCTCTAATATTCTAAATTTAGAGGCCATAGGTAAAGGGATGTTCATGACAATGAGCTCAATTTAAATGAGTGCTGAAGCTCCTGTGGTGCTTTGTTATTGCACACATTCATACATACGCAGAAACAAATGACACATCTCAACAGTTGATATTCAGGCACCAATTTTATAGCACTTCAGCGGTAATGCCATGTGAATGTGTTGTGAGTGTTAGAGATTTCGTGTTGTGTTAGTGGAGCAGAGTATGCCTGGAAGGTACAGCAGGACTATGGTGTGCGTATGTATGATTGAGTTTGTCTGCAGGGTGCATTGTCTTCCCATGTTCTGTGGGGGTTTTTTTGTTTGGTTGAGTAAAGATCATTTGGGAAATGTACATTTTTAGAATAATAGATGTTTAAAATGTTGGGTGAATTTATAACAAGGAAAAAGGAGGCATGTATAGTGCAGGGTAGGTGGCTATGTCTAAGATATTTGACCTGGTTCAGAATATTTAATGCAAAACAAAAGCGTGCCTATGGAAAAAGGTTGCAACTTGGCTTTCCAACCTGATAAGACAACATGTTAAATTAAGAGCAAAATCAGTGTTTTTAAGGTTTAACATTTCATTTTAAACGTTTCATAAAATGAAATGTTCACATATTTTCTTTATTTAACATTTCAGTGCCTGTGTGTATTGTGTATTCAATGTTGCCTAACAGTTAGGTTTCCACACAACTAAACTGCACACTCAATTACCTTGGAAGAAACACACATGTTCACCTAGATCAATTTTCTTTATAATGTTTCAAAAATGCATTTGTATTACATTTGTAATCAGCATGTCTTTTCCATTTCTGCTCTTGCTTTTCCTGCTGCTCCTTTTTAGGTAACTAATCATACATCAGATGGCGCAGCACTCTTGTCACACTTGTAACTCAGTAAATGGAGAAGAAGCTTCAAATGTGACCAGCTTTGCAAGAAGCTCGATTTTAATTTGAGCCAGAATCTTTTCCTAATCTTACCCAAGTAGTTCCTTTGCCTAAATCTAACCAAACAGTGTATGAAAACAAAACTTGAAAAGGGATGCAAAATGATTGGTGAGATACTAATAATTGTTTAGATATTGATGCTATTTTGTGGTCACTAAACTGGCAACTGGATTTGAGAGAGAAAGCAATGTTGCCCTGATGCGATGTTGTGCACTTTTGGGTATGCTGTGCTTGCTTGACAGCTTTCATTGTCACCTGGGTTCCTTAGGATTAGAAATATGCTGGCACGGCACATGGTAATCTCACACACACACACACATGCACACTCACTCACTGTTACCATTTGGCTGTCTTCCAATATTAGTGCACAACACTGACGATGCTATGGGACTGAATGCGCGTCACACTGTCATAGCATAGCAAAGGAATAGAGAATGAGGGAGAAATGGAAGGAGGGGGATTAATTTTGGATGCATGGCATGTGGAGTTAAGATAACCATCTTTTTCTGCAGCTCTTCTCTGCCACATGGTTTGTTCAATTACCATTTACTGCAGAGAAAGAGAAGGGCACATAGAAAGAGAGGGAGAGACAGGAGCAGTGAAAGGGAATAGCCGGAGCCATGGAGGAGGTGGAGGGGAGGCGCTCAGTGAGGCAGGGGATGAGGAAGAAGACGTGAAAGAGTTGGTGAGAAGGGAGTGAGTGCAAAAAATAGAGGAAAACAAGGAAAAAGAGCAAAAAAATATTCGGTAAAGGGGTAAAAAAGAGAGCAGACGACACAGAGAGAGATTTGTGGTGTGCATAAACACGCCAGGGAGCGTGTCATGTCCTTACCTAACACGACTTTATCAGCAATAAACAGAAAATTTGTGCATCCTGGTTTGATTGTGTAACAGTTTTGTAAAAGCAGGGCTTCTGTTATGAAACACTGCCACTTTTTCTGCTTTCGTAAATGTCGAAAGCTGTGAGTGTAGTTTAAAAAAAATTACTTATTCAAACAGACTATTCCCAGTGCTCTGCATGGGGTACCAACTGTCCAAATTGAGATATTCTGAGATGTAGCTCGATCCACCAGCCCCTCTCAGCTCCCCTTTCTTTCCAACATCCCCACTTTTAAATCCTAATCCCTCCCTCCTTATCTTTCTTCAACCCTCCCCCCACAACTATTTTCTCCCTCTCTTTCTCTCCCTCCCGCTCTCTCTCTCTCTCTCTCTGGCTTTCTCTGGGTCCAGTATATGGAGCAATTACAGAGATGATATCCACTGTCAGTCAGTGGCTCACAGATGAAGCTGGGCCTCTTTAACATGCTAATGGAACGCCAGATTCAATCAGGGCTTTGTGTGGCAGAGGGGAGGGCAGAGCTGCTCATTAAAAAATAAATCATAATAACAAAGAGACACAGGCTGCAAAGGCAAGCAGCACCTACGCTGCAGCATTAAACTTGCTTTTCCTCTCTGCTCTTAGAACACTCTCCTTGACCACTGTCTCCCTTTTAAACCCCTTTTCTTCCCTTCCTATCATAAGACCCAGTCAGCGAATGGCAGCATTGATGGTGTGAAGATGGATGTGAGTAAATAGGAGGTGGAGGACAGGGCAGGCAGGTTACATGAGGTTTCAGACTCCCTGCATTATCTGACTAACAAAAAGAGATTATGTCAAGTCAGCACCCTGTCCTATCAAGCTTTCTCAGTCTTTCTCCCTCTCCTCTCACTGTATTGGACAAGGTTGTATGTGTGCATTTTCGGCAGTTTTATAGAGTAAGGCTAACATCTCTTCTTCTCATTTCCAGTCTTTATGCTTTAAGATAAGCAAGACTGGAGCTTGTCTATGTGGAAAAGAAATAGAAAAAACTAGTAAATTTATTTACATGTATCTTATCTCTGAATATTGTTTGGATTTATAATACAGTTTAATTCCTCAGGGATTTTGATTGATGTTGACATGATGGTGTCACACAGTTGCTGCAGATTTGTAGTCTGAACATCCATGATGTGAATCTCTCATTCCACCACGTCCCAAAGGTGCTTTACTAGATTGAGATCTGGTGACTATGAATTCAGTTTCACCAAATCACAAGAGTTGCCTCAAGGTGCTTTATATTTTAATGTAAAATATATATAGAAAATCCAACAATCCGACGACCCCTGATGAGCAAGAACTTGGATTTTCTATATATATTTTACATTAAAATATAAAGCACCTTGAGGCAACTCTTGTGA
>VUQJ01010184.1:1970-13631 GCA_015108635.1 Andinoacara biseriatus
TGCGTAAGCTTGATTTCATACTTCTAAATTAGAAAACTGTTAAAAACTGTTATTAACATAAAAGTTATTAAAGTTACATTGAACTGAACTGAACTGAACTAGATTTCTGTGTTGCACAGCTGAAATGGCTGTGCATCACAGTTTCGGGCAATTGAGAAGACAGACACACACGCACGCACGCACGCACGCACGCACGCACGCACGCACGCACATGCATCCTTTTGTGTGCGTGTGTCTTCTGAATTGAAATCCCACAAACACACATCCTTGTTTGTAGGATTGCAGGAGTTTACAGGTAGCACTGAAGTGCCAGCTGTCCTCTGCCAGACATTAACATTAACTGCCTGAGACACAAGCAATTGAATGCAGTTTATTTTTATTAATATAGTGACATCCTGACAAAGAGTTATTTTGCATCACTCACAAGGAAATGTTGCTATGCAGGCAACAGAAATTTGCATTTGTAATACAAAAAAGGTAAAATTATAAATATGGATAGCAAAATTATATTCAAGATACATTATCATTTCTCCACAGATTTCTCCACATTAGTGCAGCTCAGGTCAAAGAGCAGGTACTGGGTAAAAGGAAACACAGTAATTTTCTTGAGATCTCAGCTGACCTAAATGCCTGGTTGCTGTGGAAGGCCAGATCTATAACACCAGGAGAAAAAGAAGAAAATATTGTGGAAAAAGTAAAGTATTGGTTAAATATTAATACTGCCAACAAAGGCCTGGACATTCAGTGTTCTAAAAGTTTAACTTTTATGTGGACATGACTCCATTATTCTTTTAGTAGAGTCTATATAGAGACTATATAGAACCCACAACCCTGGTTTTAGCCCCAAGGCTTTGAGTTGCAGTTTCTGCATTTATTTCATATTAGGTGTTTTTTGGTTGCTTCCACTGTAGTATTTTTGATTATTTGTTAGGCTGAGTTTGGGTGGGATATCCTGCTATGATATCTTTCTTATTCTTCTATATTTTGAATCCTTGATCCTCTGAAATGGAGTCTTTACTTCTTGTGTAAATGAATCATTGTTCTTGTGATAACCTTTAGTTTTGTGATATTATTGAGTGTATAAGATGTCATTGAGTAGTAGTTGTAGTAATTGCATTCCCTTTCTTTCAGTCTGTGCTTCCCTGTGTCATGTTTCTGTGTTAATGCCTTGGTCCATTTGTGTTTCCTTGTCTCGTGCGTCTCATCGTGTGTCATGTCTGAGTTTTTTCCTACTTTGTTGTTTTGGACTTCAGTTTACAGCCAGTATTAAGGGTTCATCTTTAGTTGTTTAAGTCTGCCTCCTATGTCCTGCATTTAGGTCCTCACCCCTACACTCTACACACATTTACAGTCTGACTGAATTCAGACTTGTTTTTCCCAATAGGTCATTGACTTGAGCATCTTTTCTTGTCAAAACAATATGACAATTGTTGACTCGGTACAGACATGGATATAAGACTGAAAGCAATCAGGTGTGCTGTTGCCGGATGGGTTGCAGCATCTGCACAATGAGAGCTGTGAGGATGTGTGTTTATTTCCACTATGTAGACAAAAGGAATGATAACAAACTCCAAAATGTAAATACAGCACAATGACTACATATCAGTTTCAAAATGCATTTGAAATACATTCTTCCCAGGGCTTTAAAATCACGGGACACTTATTTTGGTCCTCACAGGGATTTGCAACAACATCATTGCCACAGTTGTGCTCGTCCCATCCCTCTGAGTTAGAGGCCTGTATTTGACTCAAACAACAAAATTACAGAGAAAACAGGAGAGCTGGCTAATTAGAGCACATACTGCATATGTCTTGGGAGAATTAACTGCATTGCGCTGCAAAATAACAAAACTTTTTTGTGTTTGTCGGTATAGTGAATTGCCTCCTGAAATGCCCGTTGCTTGCTTAAGCCTGTGCGTACGTTTCTTTTGGCAGGCAGGTCTGCTTCATCTTCATGCTGCAAAATAAATATTGATGTTCTGTGTTTTATTCATGTGCATTTAATACTAAGGTACATAATAGGAGGATTTATATATGGATACTTAACTCTTGGCCGCATCCTACATGGAGCCAGAGTGAATTGAAATAATCACATGCAACAGCTCATTTAACAAGGTTTCCAATTCCAAAATAATCACAGCAATTTGTAAGACTATACAGCTGCTGCATGGTAATTTCACCAAAAAGGTCAATCCAAGAGCTTCTTTCTTCATCCTTCAGGGTGAACCATGTGTGTGTGTGTGTGTGTGTGTGTAAGCATGACCTCAGTGGCAAGTTCACAGTGCTCTGCTGAGGTATGTTTCAGAAGAGAACCCAGAGGAGGGTAGAGTCAAATAACTGTGCTGACCTCGTATGTGTGGGATCTGTCTGTGGTCCCGCAACACTGGCCCTCTGCCAGGTGTAGCAGCCCACGCACTAAAGTCCTATCAGTGCTGAGTCCAAAATGTGGATACCTTCATTTCAGTAATGCAGGAATTATACAGTTAAAACATCACCCCTACTGACCTGCCAGGTGTAATTCCACTTTGAAAACTGCATTTTGAGAGAGAAAAAAAAGTTTTAGTCTGTTACTTGGCGAGTTAAAAAAAAAAAAAAAAAATCCCACCATTGCAACAGTTACAACCCTATTTAACTTCTCTGCTGTTATCTTTGAAAATTGGCTGCAACATTAAATGATCACTGGCCAAAAAATGAATAAATAAAAAATTCTTCGCTCTGTTTTCTTTTTTCATTTCCCTTGCACTTTTCTTTATATCGCCAATGCATTTCTCGTAAATCAATTTTTGCTTGCGGTGCTCACAGATTTGAAAAATGACATTGAAAACATTCACGCACTACGTGTCCTTCCAGATAATCTTCAAAAACAGGCTGTGAGATCAGTCAGCGTGACAAGGAGAAACACAAAGCTGCGCCTTCGTTGTGCTGGGTTGACAGGTGCAATCCCAGTTAACTAAAAACTTGCAGGGCATATAAAACCAGAGCTGTCTGGCTATGGAAAGTTATACATAGAGGTAAAAATGTGCTTTCTTTGGAAATGACTCGGAATGACTCTCGATATTCTTTAATAAATGGAATAAAACTGATCAACCTCCAAAATGGTGATTTGAACATAAAAGATTGTTACAATTTAGCAGAGAAAAAAAAACCTGATAGCTCCTACATACAAAAGAATTGCACTCAGTTATAAGTTAACATTCCTGTTATACACATTGTCATGTTACATTGGTACATTTGAATATTATATACCCATTTATACCCATTTATTATTTGTTTTGCACACGATAGAGCTGCCTCATAATGTGAGTATGTGTTTTGGCAAAGGGCAGGAGGACAGAATTGAGAGAATAAAGCAGCTGAACTCACTGCCTTTGTTTTAATCCAGTGACATGGTTTATTAACTTCCGACACATGATTGGTTAAAGATGGCTGTCTGTCAGTTTGTTATTACCAATTTCCCCCAATGAGAAGCTGTTAGCTTCCTTTCCAGCAACAAGTTAGCTGCCATGGTGAGATTTCACCTCTTTCTGCTCTGTTCCCAAAGCTTCCCCATTACTGATAATTTGGACTATTAGCTAGTGAGTGCCATCTGGGTACTCTAATTATCCTCTTATGTTTCCCAGCTTCTCTTAACCACTTCCTGTCCTTTCCCAGACCTCTTTTCTCTCATTCTGTGACATAGCTTTAGACAAAGATGTGAACGAAGAGAGGGATAGAAGTAAAGGAGTGCTGAGCATCAGAGACAGGGAGCTCCATTAAAAGTGATACTGAGAAGTGGAAAAAATCAGATTTGATGAATTCTAAATGAGAAGAGGAAACTAATCTTTTTTTCCCCCCTTACGTTGTCTTCAGGCTGTCTGCTGTGTTTGCTTAAAGCTCTTCAGAAGGCACCGTACTTTAAACTGTTTGATAAAAGAGAACGTGTGTTGTGATTTGAAATATTACAAAAATGGCCTTTTTATTGCTCTCCTGTCTTTTTCTAACCAAATGTGTGTCCCAATTTCAGCAAATAAAAATCTCCTTTTAATTTAAATAGCTGTCTCGTATTAAGTGTGTTGCATGAGGATAGTGCCAGTGGAGCTTAAAATATCACAACAAGCGCGCGCACACACTCACATGCAAACAAATCCAATTATCATATATCTGTATCCCTCCCTCCAAATGTCATGCAGACAGCTGCCGGAATTATCACTGAACAGCAAATCATTCGCCATATGTTAATCATAAAACCAGTAATAAGCAATAATGATTTCGATGAACATTTGGAGTATAATATCAGTGACATCACACCGCAGGCCGGCAATAATTATTGCTTTCAGTACATTCTGTACAGTAGGTAATAGACAGTACATCTTTTTATAGAGAGTTTTGGCTCGTTTTGCTTAAAGAAAATAGTTCTGCATCTGTAATCCTTTTGTGCTCACACATGTATTGACACAGGGGCTTATTATCTGTGGCAAGACTAAATACAGTTTAGCCTTAAGTAATAGTATCTAATGGAGTGGCTCACACGTTTGCCTACCAAGTGAAAGAACCCCATCTCGAACCTGGAAGGAGACACAAATCCCTTTTGGGGTTGTGTCAGGAAGGACATCTGGCATAAAAATCTGACAAATCAAACATGTGGAGCAACCCGCTGTGGCAAACCCCATTTTAATAATGAGCAGCTGAAAGTAGCTCATCTAATGTAGAAACCAAGAAACTTCTCAAACCACTCCCACGCCATCCTTTCCAAATTCCCACAGAAATGTATTTAATATCCAGCCGAAACTACCGAAAGAATAATAGGTTCGGTTTGCTCATTAGTTCTTTAGTCAGGTGGTCAAGGAGTAGCAATTGTGGCAGTGAAATAGGCTGTAAACACAGCCAGATCATGGCCAGATCAACAAGAAGAGATCATTTGGAAGAAGTGAACATAACTTATTATGATACAGAAATCACTTAATCTATTTGGCTATTAGACTCCGATGGCTCATCATAGCAGAAAGGAATCCTATGGGGATAGGATTCAGGACCCCCTGGTGGTGAAGATGAAGGTGGAGGCTTGGATGAAGGTCTGAGCGACTCGTGAGGAGGCGATGGGGAGGAGGTGACTTGCACGAATGTGGTTGTGAAAGGGAGAACGACAGAGAAGGACAGTGGGATTTAAAGCATGCAGAGTGGAGGATGATTGGCTCGAAGAAGGTGGGCAAGAAGATGATTGGACTAGAGTAATGATGTCAGTATTGAGTTTGACAGCATGGGGAAATGGAAATGATGCAAAGAATAGACTAGCAGCTAAACAGCCGTGAAACCAGGGAGATGAGTGATTATAGCGCTTCCTTATTAAACTTATGCATGAGCTTCATTATTTTCCTCAGTGATGGGAAGAGCACAGGTGGCAGCCACAAAGAACACTGACACTTGTTTTTTAAAGGGGCATCCACGCAGGAAGCAATTCACTCATTGTGCATTACTTTGTTGCTGATGATTGGTCATTAGCGCCTGAGATATTCCACCAGGTAACTGTGTAATGTATTTATCACTGTGCCATATGCTCTTTGCTCTTATTGGTAGTCGCTTCAATCATTTGCCTAGAAGTTGAGGCAAGTGGTTGCCACTAGTTGTTTTGCCTTTTGTCACTGTAGTCACCAAATGTCATTCACTTTCCTTTATTATTTATTTTATTATAAATCACTTCCTGTGTGGATGCACTTTTAAATGTCTCAGTAAGCTATGACACTGTAAGCCAATATGTTACAATATCAGGACCCAAAAACTGAAGCGTTGGTTGAATATGGAATCCAGCCAATTGTGTTTAATTTCATAATCGTAGAACAAAAATTGCTCTCTAACAGACAAAGTCAGCTTGTCAGTGACTTTGGTGCTGGGATGGTGGTGTAATGAGTTTCGATTGCTCGCTTTCATTTTTTAATAGTAGAATAGATCAGTGCAACTTTATGCCATGAAAGTTAATAAATCTACAAAGCTAATATTTGCCCCTGTGCAAATGTTTCTTATTTTCATGTGTGAGAGCACAAACACGTGTTTGTATGCCTGTCTTTGTGAAGCCATTCATTGACATAATGTGTTCAAGATGAGTTTCCCTTTTAATTGTTAAGCAGCTGCCTTGCAGTCCCTGCATTTTGTTTTCATTAGCAGGGACACACACATGTGTTTAGCATACTTATGTCTTCTTTTAAAATCCAGAAATGTTGTAATAATGTGTTTAGCTGTTGGCTTTTACAACAGATTGCCTGCATATGAGGCATTTAAGGGACATCTGTAATTGTAGACAGTAACCCAGATTAAACCAGGAAAGCTCTAGTGTTGTGCTGAAAAAGTGATTGCTGATGTTTTAATGTCTATTTTCCTTGTTTTTAATTGGTAAATACAGTACATTATAGTCAACAAGATTTAGGAAAGGGCAATATATGAAAAGAAATGATCTCTATTGCAAAGGTCGTCATGAATCTGCCCTATTTTACCTACTTTGTGTTGAGCATTTGAATCATAGCCAGTTAAAAGTCACTTTACCAAAATAAGACTGCAGCTTTTAAGGTGTGACAGAAATGTTTCTGCTTCAACATGAGTTGCTATCATTCATCAACAGATTAACAATAAATCATTTACAACAAACATCAGCAATCCAATTAATCAGCAATTGATTAAGAGGGTTAATGCATACTGTCGAATTAGTTAAATTTTCATGTGCTGAAGCCTGGTGTTGCTTCAAGTGACGGCATTGAGCTATTTGCACAGTAACATGAAAATAATGATACCCCATGGACCGCTTACACCACCAACATATCCTTTTTTTCCCTGCTCCTCCCTGTGATGTGTTCATGGTGCAGATGCAAATAAAGTTGCCATTGCAGTATTCAGCATCAAGCTAGTACTATAGAAGAGAGTAACATTGGCAGGTAAATTCACATGCAACTTTTCAATCAGCTCAATAAATATCAGCAAACACACAATCTGTTTCTGTGCAGTTTGTCAGGAAGTGTTTCTGTGAGCTAAATGTACAGTTGCTGAATTCTCCAGAGGATAGAAAAAAAGTTAAGAAAGATGAGAGATTATTTTTTGAGGTAAGGACTGTTCAGTGAGTGCAGTTTTATAAACTGGAATATTTAAAATTTTGCTGGAATGTTTTTATTCATTTTAGAGTTTTTATATCAGATATAGACATGGGATGTATGCAAATTCAAGTACACACATTTTGTGTTCTAGGTTGTTATAAGTTGCATGAAAATAAAACGCTAAGTAGTTTGGTGCAGTTGAGCGCAGGCTGAGCTGGTTAGTTTGTAGTGCTGTGGTTTACAGTGATGCTCTATGTTGGAATAGTCTTGCAGCAGGCCATGGTGTTCACGGCCAAAGTTTGGTTAATTCAAGAGCAGCAGACACCAGTTTATATTTAAGGTGATGGAGTGAAATAGCCTTCCTTTTATACCAGCTTTATAGTGTCTAGGGGTTGGAAATCAGCCTTATAGTAGCAGCACAGGTCAACTGTACACAAAGAAAAAATCTACTGGAGCTCACAAAAGAAATTATTAGGTGATTTTTTTCTAAATAATTCTTTTCCCTACCACTGCATGTGCTCTTAGGGTTCCCCCACCTGCCAAATCCCACTTTAACCCCTGCCTCTAACAAGCCCTGCACTAGTCTTTCTGGTAACTCTTGAGTGGGCCATTCTATTCCTCCCATCTTTCCTTATTTATAGCTACATATCCTACCTTTCTGTCAGCAATCCCTCCTTTCACAAATCACTAAAAGTTGTAATCAAATACCTCTTCATGGCTTGTGTTGCAGTGCCTCACTGTAGGGTTTTCTGCCAGCTTCACTCTTTGTATTATGTTTACACAAAAATGATGTTTAGTCCTCACTGCTCAGTTTTTATAGATATAATTCCAAATCAGGGTACAAAAATGGGCGCACCAGTAGTAGGCACTATCTGGAAGCCCAAAAAAGCAAGCAGGTTGACCTTTCTTTTTCTCTCTCGCTAAGACTAAATGGACAGGGGAGAGAAGAACAGTGGTGGATCAATGCGGTGTGTAGGAAAAAGAGCGGGGAATGAAAGTGATAATGGTAAGAAGCATACAACACACACACACACACACACACACACACACACACACACACAGACCACAGTCTCAGCAGACTTGCTGTTCTTTTCAATCTCACACACGGCACTGACAGCTTGTCATACCTACACACACACAGAGAGACAATGTTTCAGTCTTGATTTAAGCTTTTCTGTCAGTTTCACAGTAGTAGATTTTTATTCCAGTTTTATGCTGCCAGGAAGACAACAACAGTTTTTATACCGTGCTTTTCATTCGCAGACAAACAGCTGTCTCTCAGAAACACACACACACACACACACACACACACACACACACACACACACACACACACACACACACACACACACACACACAGCACGAGGGTATGACCTGGATTGTGTGTGTACTAGAAGATGGCTGAAGATTTTTAGCCCTTCCAAGCAGAAAAAGTTTTGGGACTCCATCCCTCCTTTTTATGACTCTAACGAAACATAAGGAGCCAGTGAAATTTTAAAGTAGGATAAACTCAACACTAAATCAGACACTGTACTTCGCAGCACATACTGTGTGCCGTTAATTGCTTGATAATGGCCTCAGTTTTGTAACAACATCCAGTGTAAATCCAGTGTTACAGATCATTAGGCACTTGGCCTCACCTGCACTTCGCCAGATCCAAACACAAACTTAGTTTTCTTCAACCTCAGCCAGATATGTCTGACATTTCTGTCTTGAGATGACCTGCTCACTATTTCAGGAAACACATGGCTCTACCAATTATAAGCTAAAAATATAGACATCCCCACTGGGTTGGCATTGTCAGCTTAAAAGTCACACTGTGTTACTACAAATGTGCAAAGAATATAAAAAGCGGATAGATTCTGTCTGCTTTGATATCGTTGTTATTATTATTTGATAATGGGCAGGAAGGAGGAACACGTTATAACACTCATTGTTAATAAATGGACATTATATATTCATTTTTACAACAGGATAAGCAGATAGATATATTTATATTATTTTCAAAAGTAAATTATATAGATAAATGGTTATTTTACTGTTAAGAGACAATTAATCTTGTCAGTATTTTTTTGTAATAAATAATTATGAATTATGTATGCGATTATGCATGGTATCATAACTAATGAGAAACATTTTATAATGAGGGCTCATTAAGGTTTCCTTTAGAGTAAGTGACCCACAAGTGGCAGCAGTAGTTAAACCAGTAGCACTCCCAGCTTGTCATGTTACAATCCAAACCATGATGCTTTTTTAAACCTGAACAGGACACAAACTGCAATATTCATGTTCACACATGTAAACATCAGTTTACAATAGCCCCCAATATAAAGTTCTACAAATCATTAACCAGCTAGTATTTTCAAATAATATTTCTTCCATTAATTAAATTTAATTTTTCATTTGGTAATGATGGCGTGACAGCCTGGTGACCTGACCCGGGTGTGTACTGCCTCTCGCCCAATGATAGCTGAGACAGGCTCCAGTCTCCCCCCGCGACCCTGAAATGGATAATTTGAAGAAATTGGGTGGATGGATGGATGGTAACTATGGTCAATGTGAAATGTTAGTGGAATGGAAACAGTCATGTTCGTGGCATATTACATATTGATATTAATGTTTAATGGTTTTGGGGGCTTTGGTCATGGTGTGCGACCTTCTGTTCACCCCACAATTTTCAATGGGATTCAAGTCAGAGCAGAGGCGTGGTGGCCATCGGGAGGTGTCGGGAGGTTTCCCAAACAGCCGGTCGTTTCCAGGCCAAACTGGGTGGTGATCAGAATTTTTATTTTATTTAATTATTTATTTTTATCCAATTTAGCACAGCAGCGCTGGCGGTGCAGCTCTTGCGGCCTCTCTAAACCAAGCTCCCAGGCTGAATTTCAACTCCAGCCCGCCCCAGAGTCAGAGCGTAAGACTTTGGTCTTCTGGAGGTAACTCTAAACCAGAAGGAACGTGTTTTGGGTCTTTGTCGTGTTGGAAGACAAAGGGATGACCCAGACCCAATTTTGCTACTGACTGCTTGATGTTTTCTTTCACAATCTTTACATCTCCTTCTTTCTTCATGATTCCTTCTACCTTGATGCGATTATCAGCTCCAGATGGACTAAAGCGCCCCCCACAGCACAATACTCCCACCACAGTGTTTCACTGTGGGGATGGTGTTCTTTGGGTCGTACGCCACTCACCAGTTTTCTTTCCAGAGTCTTTGACATCATTTGCTTCCTACCTCTGCCAGGCTTGTTCTTCTCACTCCAGTTCTTGATACTTGACCCTGTAATAACTTTGTTCATCCATCTCCTGCTTTGTGAGCATCACCAATTCCTTTTCTCAAATCTAAACTGATTTCTTTTGTTTTGGGCAACTGAATTTAAAATCCTTCTCACATACAAGGTCTTGAATAATCATGCCTCATCTCATCTTAAACCTCGTAGTATTGTATCACCCAATAGAGCACTTCGCTCTCAGAGTAGGGTATTTAAAAATAGAAGGGGAGGCGCTTTTTCACAGTGTGTCTTTTGTCCTGTCTCATCTCCCTTTTCTTCTTCCTGTTAAATGGGTGTTTGTCCTTTCCACTGTTGCCAAGTCCTTGTGTGTGTGTGTATGTGTGTAATTGAAGGTGGGGGGTTGATTGTTGGGGTTTCTCTGTAATTATTGCAGGGTCTTTACCTTACACTATAAAGGTGCCTCGAGGTAACTGTTGTGATTTGGTGCTAAATAAATAAAATTTAATTTAATTGAAAGAAACCAGGGCAGATACACACACCACCTTCTCATCTCACAGGCTGCGCATCCTCGATTCCTCTCCCCAACTCCTCTCCTCAGGTCTTAGTCCCTCCAATCAGATAAGAGGAGAGGAGGCGAGAAAGAGAGACAGAGAGGAGTCAAAGCAGGAAGCAGTCAGAAAGATGAGACATCCTCACATCAGAGTCAATGCCATTTTAAAGTGGTGTTAATCAATATGACTTGTGGCACAATCGCATCATGAGTTGCTTTGTTATAGCCCAGCTACAGCTGTATTTTAGGTCCAACAGTGTTAAAGACTCTTTCGGGGTTTTTTTTTTTTTAACATTTAATTAATCAAATTCACAACAAAAGATAAACACACACAGAAAGTGAAGGGCAGAATGTTTAATCACACGACAGATCATCTAAAATGCCTGAAACAACTTATAAAAACAATGCACTAGTTGTTTAAAGGGTCCCTCCACCCTCCATGGATTTGACATTCCAGTTGAATGCAGCACTTCTGTGCATCCTCAATGATAGCTTCTCTAGCAAGTGACTATTTATTATCTAGTAGTTAGTATGTTACGCAGTCATACCATTTCAAATTTCTGGGTTTTTAATATCAATATAAAATTCACATCAATATAAAATCATCTAGTTAGAATTTTTAAGTCTTCTTTGCCTGTGAAAGTTGATGACCTTACATTTTATTTTTTTATTTATTTTTACCATGTGAAACATCAACATCAAGAAAAATTGTTGCATTTCTGCTTTTCTGCATGACAAGGCAGATGGACTGTTTTCCACACCTGCCCGCTGCTGACGTTCAGCCATCAGTCGGCAAGCGCGGGGAACCCCTGCCCTTACCTGTAGCGCC
>VUQJ01010186.1:12433-23923 GCA_015108635.1 Andinoacara biseriatus
GGGGGGGGGGGACAAAGAGACAGAGAGATGGTAGGCACTTTTTCTTTTCTTTCCTTTTTCTTTTTTTAAGTTGGCATTAAACAATCCAAAGCAAACCATGTTTCTCTATCGATATTTGAGTCATCTCCCTGTGCAATTACTGCAGCTAGTAGATTTTGTGAGTGAGAAAATAATAGCGGAGGGCATTGTGAATGCATGGGTGAATGTGAAGAATGGGTTTTTCATCTTCATCCTGCCGCTGACATGTCTTGTTTTGAAGCTGGTTAAGTGTCTGGAAAGACAAAGTGCACGGCAGTGTGTTCGAATGTCCAAGAACACATTCACATATAATTTCAATCAGCTCTAATAATCTGCTGTTTGTACTCAACCTTCCATGCTGATGCATGTATTTTTAGGAAGTGGTACATAAGTGGTAAATAAATGGTGACCATAATTATATGCAAAAGAGTTACAGTTGAAGAGAACTGAATTCAAAGAAAGTACAATAACAAATTCAATCAACATCTACTTGAACATGCATAATGTTCTTCTACAACAGTGCTGTGAGGAGGTTCTGCTGAGGCAAATATATGTAAAAAGCTGGAATTAGACTGGGTACCAAAGATTATTTCTCATAGTTACCTTTGTTTTATGAGTAAGTCCCATTGAGATCAAATCTCTTTCACAAGGGAGACTTGGCCAAGTTAGCAGATATGCAAACTCAAAAAATAATAAATGCAACAAATATAACATAAAATGTGAGATATATAACATAATGTATATAACAAAATTTTGTACATAATAAAGTACTCTTGCTGTTTCCATAGCAGCGAGGTGCTGCTAATCAAATGCCCTTGATTGCTTGATCATCAGCAAGAGTGAGCACCTCTATAAAAGCAAAGGTTTGGGCAGTAAGACAATGGAACAATCTTCCCAGGATTGAACATCCCAGCAAATGTTTATGACATACAATCAGAAAAGACTGAACGACGTGGCTTGTTTGGAAGGGTTGCCAGGAAAAAGCCTCTTCAGGAACAGTGTCCTTTAGACAGACGAGACTAAAGTGGAGATGCTTGGCGATGATGCAGAAACCACGGTTGACACAAAGTATTCTAGAGTCAAATGTGAGGCCGTCTGTTCACAAGCCTGACTGAAACTGGGTCATGCAACGGGACAATGATCCCAAGCAAATCTACCACAGAATGGCTGAAAAAGAAAGGAATCGAGGTTTTGCATTGACCCAGTCAAAGTGCAGACGTCAGCCCAACTGAAATGCTGTGGTGGGACCTGAGAGAGCTGTGCACAAACAAATGTCCGCGAACCTCAATGAACCAAACGAGAGTGGGCCAAAATTCCTCCACATCAATGTGAGAGACCAGTAATGTCAAATAGAAAACAATTACTTCAGGCTATTGCTGCTGAATAATGGGGTATACTTAAATTTTCATAGGCCTGCATAGAGTCCTATGAAATCCTTCTGCATGCTGTTCTATGCCCAAGGTCTAGTAAGAAAATGCTGTTTTTCCCAGATGTGTCAAAACCCTAGGCACGTCAGTAAGCAACCACTTGGAGGAGTGTAGCTGATGTTGCTGATAACTGCTCTATATGCAACATAAAAGGAATTTCTAGCGGTGACAAACCCAAAGAAGATATTCTCTGCAGTTTTCCTCAGATCTATAAAACATTTTCGACTCTCTTAGGTTGATGTTTTGGTTCTGGAGTTCAGTTTAATTTCGATCTCACTGCTGTTGTGGTAATGTTTTAAATTATGGCATATTCAACATTTTCTTGGGAGCTGAAAATTATGAAAATATTTTTGAACATTTTGAATTAACATTTCTGATTAATGAAGTCAAAGAAAGTATCATTAGGCGAATTATGACTCAGGGGTAATATTTCTAACTAAAACAGGCCACTGACCATTGACATAAAATGTCACCTTTCAAATCAAAATACATTTCTAAATAATGAAAGAGTTGAACTGCATGAAGCATCTTTACTTTTTTTTTCTTTTTTCAAATTTATGAGTTAACAAAATGAAAGTAAGATCAAACAAAGCTTTATTCTCATTGTATCAGCATCAAAGGTGACAATAAATGTGAACAAATAAATGATTTGTGGCCTGAACTCATGAGGTAAACAAACTAAATCCTTGATGTTAGCTGTTTTTTCTCCACCGCACGTGTCAAGGATTGCCTGTCGCTCAAACTGTGCAAGCAGTGCCTGTGATGCCTTTAACCTTACGTTTCTTTCCTTTTTTTTTTGTGGTGAAACTGTATTCACTCTTTGTTCAGCTTTAAGTTTTGACTTTTCAAACACAAACTGCATTCACTGTCAGCAGAAACATGAAACGACTTGCTCGAGGTGATTTTTCTGACCTAATTTAAGCGCACAAATATTTTACGAATCCATATTTTAGATGTGTTAACCATGTTCTGACTTTATATTCTTATCAGACCTAGATACAAACTACAACAAACTGGATGGATTTCCTTCCCAGTCATCAGTTTCCTTCAGCAGCGATCGCCTTTATGTCCCACAGACTGCACGATTTGGATTTCTTCCATGAGATGTAGTCCCAGGCAGAAGCACAGGGTACTGACAGCAGTATATCAGCTTTCCAAATCATATTAAATGTCTAAAGTAGACTTATCTGCTACCTTGAGGCTACAGTAGCTCAGGCAAAGATACTGTATACTGGCCTTTCACCAGTCCCAAAAGGCTGATTAGCATTTCTTCAGGCCCACAGAGTTCAGTTGCTGAGCTGGTGGCATGTACTAAGAGCTGGCTGTGTACAGTATTTTCAAAGGTCAGAACCAGACCAGGAAAAGAAATGTAAACAAACCTTCATCACAGGTACTGCTGTGCAAGTTATTGTACTCAGTATAAAATGCAAATGCATAAAAGACAATATAGTCTGCAAACCCTCACATGAGCAAAATTGCTACATTTTCCAACAGGACACTGTCTGCCATCTGTCAGGTGATGATATGCACGCACAAGTTTACTTACAAAAATGTTTTTTTTTTAAATCACATATTTGGTATTCATTTTAAATTTGACAAAACCAGCAAGCTGAAGGTGCTAAATGAACAGGTGCTGAAATCAGAGCGTTCTACCTGCAATGTGCTAAAGTAGCAATATGCAAATATTGCTTACTTAGCAGGATAGCTTTTTAGCCCATAAAATTTACTGGATATGGGAAGAGAGAGTTCCACACTGGTGCTTTTTTTCTGTAGGACTAAACATTGGATTAATACACTGCCAGGTTTCCATGGTACTATATTTCCCAGTCACACAGAGACTTTCTGTCAGTGTCTTTGTCGAGGTAAGCTAGAGGTCAGAGTTATCTACAAAGTAGGAAGGCACCAAACTGTGATGCCATTTGACAATTACAGTACAAACTAACTTCAGCAAGATATTCTTATGGACCATGATGGACCAGCAACATATCCAGAGTGTACCCACATCCAATACAGGTCCAATTTAAACTTGGCTAAAGCTACCTTGCCTCAAATTAACTGTGTTCTTCACATGACAGCAGTTAGTGGTGGAGGGTTATAGTCCAGTAGTTCCCAGCAGTTCCTGTGTGTCTTTTGTCCTCTCGCCACCAACCGGTCACAGTAGATGACCGCCCCTCCCTGAGCCTGGTTCTGCTGGAGGTTTCTTCCTGTTAAAAGGGAGTTTTTCCTTGCCACTGTTGCCAAGTGCTTGCTCATAGGGATGGCATCTGATTTTTGGGGGTTTCCTTCTATTATTATAGGGTCTTTACCTATAAAGAGCTTTGAGGTAACTGCTATTGTGATTCAGCAGCATAAAAATGGAATTGAATTGAATATCAAATGCTGTTTTTACATGCTGCTTTTAATACCCATCAGGATTTACCCATATGCGCAAGCTTACTTAGGTATTAAAGCATACGTGCTGGTATTGCTTACTGTATGGTTATTTTTCTTTTTTGTCTTTCCCTGTGTTTTGTGTAGAATACACAGTCCTGTTCATCAGTCACTTTTCTCCTTGTCTCCAATTCCCTTGTTGATGTAAGAAAGCTTCTGTTTTCAAGCTGCCGATATGATTTCTTTATTTGCTCCCCCAGCCGTGTCCTCATTTTAAACATGCTCCTCTCCTTTCACCTTTCTCCCCGTGTCTCCGCTCCTCTCCTAAACAAAGTCAGCATGGGTGTGATTGGGCCTAAATTTGCATGAACAAATCGCACAGGCTGTTGCCTCTCAATGGTGCCGGCACTTTTCAGATGATTCAGTTACGGGTGTGTATGAGTGTGTCTGTCTCTGTCACACTGACGCCGGGAGTGTTTGCGTGCCGACTTCCCTCTGTGGGCGTCCTACTTCCGAGCAACTCGTCAGTCCCACACACACACACACACATTCTTACACGCACACAAATGTGCTTGACGTATTAATGCTTTTAGAAATATTAGTGCACTTGCAGCCGTGCCTGCCAAGGATTACTCCATCTGCAACAGCCCCTTCCAACCCTAATGAAAATTCGTGTTATATTTTAAACAGCCAAGGAGACGCTGCAGCCTCACTATCATCTTTTCAATCCTTTAAGCCTCATATCCCTATTTGACTCTGAGGTGCCAAGTTCAAATTCATTTCAGCGAGAATAAAGTACATTGTAAAAATACCTATGAAGTAAGAGAATGCACTTAATCCAGCAAATATGAGCACTGTGTTAGTTTTGCAGTCTAATGGAGCAACGGTATTATTCAGATAGACTGGTCTCAAGGTTTCTGCAAATGAGAAATGCCAAATGAGCGTGAAGCACGGGCAAAGTTTCAACTCACATAATGACTTAAAAGTACACTCAGCTTTCCAAAAGAGATCCAAGTGAGGATTTTTATGTAAATATGAGTGTGGGAGTATAGTGCGGCTGTGCGCGCTGCATGTGTGTCTGTTAAAATGAACAATAAATACTCTCGAAATCCCTCTGACGTTCTGCGTGTTAATAAGCCTGGGAGGAGAGTCTCAATGCCTGTTTGTGTGTCAACATAGGTGTGTATCAGCCCAGCGCCTTTGAGAAAACAAAAGACACATGGAGGCAAATCTTCACCATGTGCCACTCTCCACTACCTCTGTTTGTTTGATTCTCTTTGTTGTTGGTCTTCTTTTCTTTCTTTTTTTTTTTCATAGCATGAACGATCAGCAGGACACCGGTGTGCCACGATAAAAGAGAGGAAGAGGAAATGAAATGGGAGCTGATGTGAAAACAAACACAACACTCCTTCTTTCTCCTTGTTATTCCATGGAAATTTAGACTAGGAAATTAATTTCCCACGTCATCAGCGTTTGGCTCTTGTTTAAAAAGTTTCTTTTTCTTTTCTTCTCAGCGTGTGTCTGTTGTGTATACCTGCGTGGCGTATACTTCGCCTCCGTGCTTCTTTGCCACTGAGGTGACATTTTCAGCAGATTTGCTCAGCAAGATGCCTTAAATGACACCTAATTTACCTGCCACAGACTTGTGGACTTGCTTTTTCCCCACTGACAGACGTCTTCTATTGTAATGTCACCAAAAGAACATTACATTGAGGCACAGTGAAGCACCAAATATTACTATTTTGGGATTGGCAATAAACTACGTGGTTAGTGTTTCAAAAAGATCCCAGTTTGGGTTAAAAATACAACAGTGGGCCTTTTTTTTTTTAAAGCTTTATTTTCTTGGTTACCAGGGTGACACGGTGCATGCATGAAACTATTCTTCCATCAATTTTGCATTTTACAAGAGCCAAAAAACAGGATACTTCATGCCAAGGTACATGAATATAACTGAGGTTTAATCATGTGATGTCATGCACACATTGCTCTTGTTTGTAATGTCCTTTGACATGTCTGTCTTGAAGAAGTGCAACGCAAACTTGAAACAAAAACATGAAAACAAGTAGTCTCCATTTTCAGTTTGTGTAGCACTTTCACTACAGCTCAGAGCAGCTGGACAGTTTTTGGAAGGGGAGTCCTCATTTTTCCTTCACACCCGATGGTTGCCACACAGTCCAGTCTCTAAGCCTGTCTGACCAGATCCATATTCACTTGACCCTACATTGTCACCATAATGACAGACAAGACAAGTAGTGTGGTTAGTGGTCGCATGTCTACAAAACCTTAGTAGACTGTATTTCTGTGGCTACTTCATACTGCTATAAGAACTGGCTGGTTATTTGCAATTGGTGGGAGATTGGTGGTCTCCAGACAACAAGCTACATATTAGTTGTTTTGGAACCAGACAGTTACTCTTCCTTATCTTAATACATTACTTTGATTGGGTACGTTTCTTCCAGCTTTGCCTGTATTTAGTAACAGCATGGATGCTGAAACATGACCTACGCTTCCAAAATGAGTCCTCCTACCTGTGGCTTCGGGTGGCTTTGTGTGTCTTGTGGTCATATCGCTGGGTAATGTTGCCATAGCTCAGGAGGTAGAACGTAATCTATTAATCGGAAGGCTGATGGTTCAATCTGAGGCTATTACTGTCGGCATGCCAAAGTATCCGGGGGGCAAAATACTGAAATGCTTGTATGAATAAGGAATGCTGCATAAAGCACTTTGAGCACTCAAGTAAAGTGTTATATAAAAGAATAAAGAATAGTTTATTTATTGATTTAACTTTTCCGGTTGCATCTGATGGCATTTAGAATTTTCAGACATCTGGGGAAATCCATGTTTATATATTTTTTTCAGGATTTGCCAGAGAAAACTGAACACGTTATTCACACGCACTTTCGTCTACAACCACTAGAGGTCACTTTATTTCATTTTAAAACGTAGATATTGGTTGTAAAACGTGCCTGCAGAAACGAACGATATCTATGTTTTGTTTTTTTTTAAGGACAGACTGGTTCTGAGTAATACGAAAGACACTTTGAAATCTGATGTTATTGGTCAGAGTGTCCGGCCTGAGGTGCATAGAAAACAGACTGGTATCCCGTATTGGTATTCACAAATTTCTCCATTGTGGGATCATTAAAGTTTTATCTTATATATATTTGTTTTTTTTATCTTATCTTATACCATTTCGAACCCTTTCCAAATGTGCTTTGGATCCGATTGAGAAAAATCCATCGCTAAAAATCTATTTAAATCTATAATCTATATTAAATCTATCTCGATATAGGCTGGCAAACTGAACAAGTTCAAAGAAGAATCATTCTACCTAGAAACATGATTCTGCCCCCCCCACACACACACAAATAAACCCAGTCATATAAAAACTGCTGGTTTGTCAGTGTTTGCCCACACGCTGGTGTTGTCCCGTCATCCACCTACCTTGATTTCCTGAGTTTGCTTCCTTTTACATCCTGAGATGTTACATTTGTCTTTGTCCATAAATTCAAGTATAATGTCTTTTATACCACCTGCTCTGAAAATATCAGCATATGGGTCCTGTTCATTGTTCATTCCCTAGGCCTACACTGAGCAATAAAGACCAAAGTCAGCAGAAACTAAAAAAATGTTCCTAATATGGACTCATTTGCACAAAAGTTATTGGTAAAAATGGCAAAACTCTACAATCATAAATTTTAAGTTACTAAGGATGTAATTGTTCTAGTATATTTTACCGATATTGTCTGAAATCCAGCCTCCTCCAGAGAATCATGTTAAGACATTGTTCTGGGTATATAAAGTATAAAGACAGCAAGGCTTCATGGAAGCAACGATAACCTTTACCAGGCTTCAGAATCCTCAACGCTTGCTAGTCTTAGCTGATAACGTAGCACTACACGCTCTCATCCAAGTATGGCCACTTCTGGCTCCGAGAAAACCAACACAGCCATGATGATAACATTGAGGCTACAGGATGGGGCTTCACAAACCACTGGCTGCATCCATCTTTTATATGTGGTTGTTGGAAATTCACATAGAGCACAGGATTCATCCGGAGAAGGGCTCCTTTATTAACAGAAATCCAGAGTAATCCGTGTGCAACAGCTGACATGTTGTGCGTGAAAGAATCAGAGTGCATTATTCCACGTCAGATCTTGACCAATTCAGGCTTAATGAAGACGCGGCTGCCGAGCCACGTGCGTAAATGCGCACATCACTCTTAATTTAAAGAAGCACTTAGTGTTTCTGCTGTTGTGTGATGCTGCAGTTCTTTATTAAAGTCAAAGGAACTGAAACGCAGCCAGCTGTGGGCAACAAACAGAGCATTAGCAGGGTTACTAATGTCTCTGCAAAATCCCAGTTTACATTCAGTGACACCTAAATGACGCTATTGTAACACTCAGACATTTGCAGGATTCACTTCTTCCTGAGTCACATCAGAAGCTGTATTTGAAGATGTTTTAGCATGGTGTGTAACAGATAAAAGAGAGAAGTATAAGAAGGAAAATGCATGAAAAGCTGCTTTGTGATGTTGCAGGGCTGTACATGTGTGCACACCTGTTTTCTTTCTCTTTATTTATTTTTTTGCTCTCTGGAGTTTTTGTTGTGGTCCAATCTCTGTGGAGAAATGTGAGGAAAAATGGTATGGAAGGTGGAGTTCTTATGCATTCGAGGAATGGTGCCAGCTGCTCTCCATGCACAAACTTAATTTATTTTCTAAAGAAAAAAACTTTTCCTGCCTATTGATTTGACTGGGATTTACAAATCATGGGAGGTATTCTTACTACTTCTCTTTCTTTCTCCTCAGCTCAACCAGCAATCTGAACCAAATCCTCACGAGTCCTTCAAGAAAACTTGCTTTAGATTGCACGCAGCTTAAGACTGAGATGAGGATTCACCCTTTAGTGCAACTATTACCTCAAGCACCCAGTCACAAGATGATCCTTGAGTGGCTTCTGGACAGCTGCTCTCTGGCTATTCGTGTGATTCGACCAAACCTGGACTCAAAGTCTTCCTCTGGCATCACAACGTGCCAGCATGCACTCACAAACCCAGTTTTAAAGCCCGAAACGGATTGTACAGATTGTACTGGATGATAATTTAACTTTATATTTAATTACACATCAACCAAACAAACGCGTTTGATGTGTGGTTCAAATCTCCCACAATAACCTCCACATGAAGCGTTCTCCCTGTGTGGTCCTGGCTCCAAGGTTGACAAACTCTTGTTTTTTCCAGCTCAAATCCAACTTTTGCTCCACAAAAATAAATTAATGACAAAATCCCAGAGGGAGCTTACTAAAATAAAAATAAAATCAGAAGGAAGGGGGGGGCGAGGTTTTCAGCTTCACAAAGCGGGGGCTTTTGACAGCTAGACATGAGGCTGGCCTCCTCTTTTCTTTCACCTCTGCTATTCATTCCCTTTATTGGGCTTTTCTTTCTGATCTGTCTCTTTTTCGCCATCTCCTTTCTTCTCGCTGCAGCATAAATGACCCTGGAGGGTTGGCAGCCTGTGAGCAGAAGCTAGTCAATCAAGATTTGAGAAGAGAGGGAGAAGATCCAAGACGGCATGCTGGAATTCAGACGGCACGTTGTTAGCTGTGCTTGTGTGTGTGTGTGTGTGTGTGTGTGTGCATGCTCCAGCAGGGGGTTGTCAGCACAGGTTGGCCTGACACAGGAGTCAGTTTCAGAGGTTGCCTAGGAAATGAGGCGGAAACCATTCCGCTAACTCCGTTCTTAAGACAGACAGGGAAAGTGACTTTGGGGAGTTAACAACAACTCTCTGAAAGGACAAGCTAAGCTGAAGCTGCAAGAAAATTTTATTTACCTCTTTTAGATTTTGGAGAAATGACCAGGACTTCAGTTGAGAATTTGTAATTACCTCCGGAGCCTGACGTTTATCTCATTTAGACACCTTGCAAATCACAGAGACAAAGCAAATTAAAAATGCATGGCGGTCTGGCTCCTGTGCAGAGTTCAGGAGCGCGTCGCCGCGCAGAGCAGACGGCCGGCAGTGAATGGAGGCAGCCTGGTGTATCATTTTTCAAGTGTTTTCTGCACGACGACTTGATTTCTCACCTGATGAATGCCGTTCACAATCAGCTTTGTCAGAATCTGCATGTTATTCACACGAGTAATCTAAATGAAAGCGTAGGCTCGCCTGAGGTCTGAAGGACCTCACCGGAAATGATGGGATATTTGTCTTTGAGCTAATGAACTCGGGGAGAAATCCAGGTTTACTCCGCAGAAGCGAAAGAGGCCGAATCGAAATATGATTAAAAGCTAATTAAACACACCATTAAATCGGCAACAAATGTGGTTGCCTGTAGTGTACAATGAGGTTCATGTATCACGCCCGGCTGTCCAGCTAAGCGTGGGCTGCTTCATTTGTTACTGCTGTGCGGTTTCACTGTCACGTCAGCATTCAAAGAAATACTTTTCTCTGTTGAGCCGCTTTCTGCACAGATTCTGAACTCATACCCTGCGCTGATCTACCGATTGTCTTGTGATAACTGTCTGTCCCTGCAGCATCAAGTGCACAGCATGCTGTTCTTGCAAAAACAAATGGGCAATGTAATGCAAAGTTCTCCCTTCATGCATCTTACCTTCATCTTCCATACATGAATCCCACAAGGTTTTCAAATGGCATGAAACCTTGACAATGAAATCATTTGTACAAAATATAACTAGTGTCACATCATCATACAATTAACTTGTATATGTATAAAACTTGTCTGAAACTTGTCTCTAACTCTCTTGTTTGTTAATGCAAGGCACACTTGAAAGAGACCCGTTCCATATTAACTGTGTGCAATTTGAAAAGTCTCCTGAAGTTGTACCCTTGATCTCTAAACTCTCTTCTCTGCATGAAAGGGTTACACCGAACCCACTACTCATTAGCGTGCTGGAACATCCTTTGGTATACATGATGTCCTTCATCCGGTTACTATGCCCTGCCATTTTGGAAGTCCCTCCGGGGAAAGAAATTCACACATAATCATTTCATAAAGAACACACATATGTGTATAATTACCATTGCTGTTGAGCATTTGGAGGCGTGTGTTTGAAACGCCATCTATTCTTTTTGTTCTATATTGGAAAAGATACATAATGTATAAGGCCAGCTACTAATTAGCTGTTATGATGGCCTTTTTTTTTTTTTTTTTGCAGAATGCATGAATAAAATCAATAACAATGCTAAATCTTTACTTACATATTCCCTTCATATGCATTATGAATCTTATTAGCTGGTATTTTTGTGTGTGTCTCAGAGGGATCTTTTAATTCACAGCATGGCACTGAATAACAAGCACTCTGGCTCTGTCTGTGATTGTATTGTAAGGTCCTTCCTCCTCACTTTTACCTTAAAAGATTGGGAAAGGAGATGAGGGGGAGCTGGAGGGAGAAGAAGGGAGGAAAACGTAGCAAAACTACAAAGAGCTATTTAACTGCTCAAACAAATAATGTTGGCGTCAGCGTAATGCCAGAAACGCTTCCTCAACCCATCCTGAAAGATAATGACCTGGACACACCCCTCTGTCAAGCAAAATAAAAGTACTGCTTCATCAGCCTGTTCTTTTTATTATCTGTTTTTGGCATCAAGGCGTGTTTACAAGACAGCTCCTTATTGTATTTCCTGATCTTATCCTTTGCCCCCTTTCATTTCCGTCTC
>VUQJ01010190.1:5120-19032 GCA_015108635.1 Andinoacara biseriatus
ATTAAGGAAAAACATAAAAAAAAAAAAAAAAACAACAAAAAAAAAAAAAAAAAAAAAAAAAAAAAAAAAAAAAAAAAAAAAAAAAAAAAAAAAAAAAAATAGAAAAAAGAAAAAAAAGAGGGTGAGTTAGCAAGCTGTTTTGTTCATTTTTAGCTTTGAAACATTAAATAGATTCCAGATATTGCTTTAAAACACCACGAGGCCATGCTTTCCCCATATTAAAGTGTGGAGTTTGGTATTTCATGTTGCCATATTGCTTTTTTGCTTTGTTTTGTTTTTTACTTAGAACCTATAAGATACTACTGTCAGGTAGTGTGGTTAGCAGGGTGTTGAAACATAATGAACTAAACAGCCTTACAGTGAATTGAGTGCTTAGCAAGACAAAATGGCACCAACTTGACACTCATAAGTACGCATTTATGAAAAACTTTCAGCGTAATATAATTAGGAATATAAATCTCCTAATCAGTCACTACAGACCAACATGTCTGCCAGAATAATTTTAACTTGATACTTATGTGAATGTAATGGTTTTAAAAGTGAAACAGAGCAAAAAAAAAGAAAAGAAAGAAAAGAGACTACAAAATCTGGGCTGTTAAGAATCGATGTTTCTATGTAGTGTTAGCTAGGTGTTAGATCTGGTTCTCCTAAACAAAAAAAAAGAAAAAAAACACTTACCAGCGCCTCTAAAACTCACTAATTAATATGTATGTCAGCATATTTTGCTCATTTAATCTTCACATAAACATAGATTTGAAGCTCATTTCATTTAACTTTCTGACTATAATATAATAACATAACTTTCTGTTGTAATTGAACCAGTGGAAGTGATTCTATTATTGTCTCTTAATAGACGGCTTCTTGTTCACTAACTAAGGACACAAAAGCCATGTTTAGATCCTCCCTCGTGCTGAGGAATGAATAGCATATTTAGCACCAGCCAATTAACAAACAGTGCATGAAGCATAACTACTTTTGCTATGGCTGCCTGCAGTTTGATACACCTTAATTATAGTCAAGGTATGAGTGCTCCTATATGCTATAATAGACAGCCAGTCAAAGAGGAAAGTGGCTCCGGTATAAACACCATATTCTGAGCCACGACTCAAACGTGTGTGTGTGTGGGTGTGTGTGTGTGTGGAGCTGACAGATGGCTGAGTTAAAGCTGCATTAATCAGTGTTATGATCAGCCAACAGACTGAAACGCAAAACTGCTATCACAAAGACTTGTGCTAATACTGTTAATTAATAATACTGATAATACAGCTGCTGCTACTGCAAAAGCTATGTTCTGAGTGTAATAACGCATTTGCTGTTTCGCTGTGAACGGCTTTTATGAGCAGCTTTCATTAGGATTTTCTCCAGAGCTCTGCATTCATCTTCACGGTGTCTGTTTATTTCAAAGTAGGTTTTCTGAGCTTCCTAATATAATTATAACTTCCACTGTTTTACTCCAGCTAAGAGCCCGTGTTGCTCATTTTTACCCTTTCTCTTATTTTCTGCCTTCTTCATACTGTCTAAAAAAAGTAAAAATACCAGAAGCATAAAAAGGTATCTTTGCTCAGTGGTTTAATATTCTGGAAAGAGTTCCTGGGTCATTTGATCGGCTTCTCTGCTGCAGTTTCTGTCACTGTTTCATTCATCCCACCAACAGGAAGGCTAAATGGTGGGATATGACCACCATATTGTCCCTGTTGACTTACACACACACACACTCACACACGCTCACACACACTCGTGCTAACACACAGCAGGACAGCAGTGTGTGGAGGGGGTTCTCATGCATAAACAAGATCATTTTCATAAATTAAAATCTTGCTTGCAGAACGAACATCTGTGTCCTTCACACACGCACGCACACACACACACACACACACACACACACACACACACACCTTCACTCACAGAGACTGTAATCTGAGTTTTGTCCTTTATTTGCTGTGATAATGTCATTAACATGAGTTCCTGTGGAAGGATGAGTGGCCCTCGCATGTGTTTAGTGTTGTCATGATGTTCCTATGACATCAAATATTGTTTTCTTTAACAGTGGAAAATTTTCAAGTGTACTCGCATAGCTGTGCGCAGCTGGATTCTTTCTGCAGTCCCACGATCTGAGAAATCAGATCGTGGGACGATCTGAGAAATCACGATCACGATCTGAGAAATCAGATCGTAGGACTTTGATTCCCAAAATTGCGTCTTCAGTATTTTTGTCTGGACTGTCTGAAACTGAAGGGTGTTTCCAACAAAGAAGACTAAGAAAAACAATGATTGTTCACATTTTTGAAGCTGAATAGGTTCTTATGCACCCACCAGCCACTTTTTTGGGAACACACTGCTAGTATTGGCTTGGACCCCCTTCTACCTTCAGGACTAGCACAAACTCAACAAGGTGCTGGATGCATTCCTCAGAGATAGCGCTATATAAGAGCTAGTCCATTTACCACTGAAATCTGGTGTCTGTGGAGTCCCTTTGAGTACAGTGAAATCATTTTCATGTTCAAGAAACCAGTTTGACATGACTTTGTGACATCCTGCAGCCATCAGAAGATGGGTACACTGTGGTCATAAAGGGATGGATATCAACAATGCTGATGTAGGCTGTGGTGTTTAAGCCCAAAGCGTGCCAAGAAACTATCACCTGCTTCAGGCTGAACTGTTGATCTTCCACATACCTTGGTTGTAACAAGTGGTTATTTGAGCTACTGTTGCCTTCTTATCAGCTCAAAGCAGTCTGGCCATTCTTCTCTCACTTCTGGCATCAACAAGGTATTTTCACTCCAGAGAACTGCTACTCATTGGACAGTTTCTCTTTTCGGACCATTCTCTGTAAACTCTAGAGGTGGTTTTGTGGGAAAATCCCAGCAAATCAGTAGTTTCTGAAATACTCGGTCCAACCTGGCTGGCTTTAACAACCATGTCACGTTCAAAGTCACTTAAATCACCTTTCTTTTTCATTCTGATGCTCCATTTGAACTCCAGCAGGTTGTCTTGACCAGGTCTAAATGGCTAAATGCATTGAGTTGCTGCCATGTAATTGGCTGATTAGATATTTTCATTAACGAGCAGTTGAACGGTGTACCTAATAAAGTGATCATGTGTATACTGCTCTAAAACGACAGTTATTTGTATTTAATGATGTATTTATTTGCTTTATTGTGTTGCTGTGCATAAAGAGAGTCTCTCAGATGAATCACATTGAATCCCTTTTATTAAAAGGTATTTATAAACATCTATCTTATAAAATATGAACAAGAGTCACATGAAATGTTAACAGAACACTACAGGAACATTATAAAAAGCAAAAAGTAAAAACCACATAAACACCTCGGCCCATTGCCGGCCCATTGCTGCCTTACACACTGACCCAAAAATAGAGAAATCTTTATTCTTTCAACATTTGGAATTATCCACCGAGGGTCACTCAGGTTTCAACAAAATTGCATAGTTTCCTCCAGATTATTGCTCATTGATTATTGATTATTTTTAAGTGATAATATGGATATTAACGAGACATTCAGAGAGCGTCTCCCGCAGGATGAAGTGCTACAAAGAAGGTTACATCAAGGTGACATCATCGCGACATCACCGTCGTCAGGATGAGTTGCAGAGCCTGACGCAGACAGAAAGAATAAAAGCAAGGACAGACAGAAAGACGGCTATGAAATGATAGAAGTACACAAGACTGTCTGTCTTTCCATACAAACGTCTCTCTGTCTTCATCAGTCTCAGTCCTTCGTCCTCTTCTTCTTCAAGAGTCGTGGAAGATGGCATTCAGCTGGGCATTCATCAGCCGCTCGTGGTGTGAGTTTCCATCAAAGCCCATCAGCCCGTCCACTTGTAGGTCACCACAGCGTGGATTGGACCCCCCGCTGCCGTAGATAGCAGCGTGTCCTCCAGCTCCTCCCCCTCCATAGTGCACGCTGAAGGTGAAGCTCTTGTCATAATCGGTGGCTGCGATGGCCTCATGCTTGAAGGATGAGGAGAAGTTCCCGTTGATGCTGAGTGGTGGGCTGAGCGGCGGGTCGAACGCCGGGCCATCCGACACCAGGACACCATCAAAGAAAGGCTCCAGTGGGCCATAAGGTTGACCTTTGACCTGGTGGAAGATGTGAGAGGGGTCCATGGTGCCATAGGGGGGGCTAGGCAGGCCGGCCGTCAGCCCGGGGCTCTGGTAGGGGAAATGTCCAGGATAGGAGCTGGCACCGGCAGGGGGAAGGTGAGCTGGCAGGTCTGGTGTCTGCTCTGGCAGGAACGTCCGAGGGTTCAGCTGAAGGCAGCCCGCCACCAGATTAGTGGTCGGCTGAGACAGACCTGACAACAGAAACACACTAATTAGTCAATACTGATCAATACCTATTGACAATATTACTGGTCATTATTTTGGAATAAATGTTAGCAACCTGTAGTGCTTGTTAATACTTGTTAATGAATGTGAACATAGTTTATTAGTATCAGTATAATGTCACGAGTGTTAAATATGTTAATAACTAAATGTTAATTCATATGAACACTTGTAATATTCATATTTATTAGCATTTATTACATTATAGTATGTAATAAAATATTTATTAAGTAGTCGTGCCTGTTACCTAATAATAAATATGAGTACCATTTAAATTTAAATATATGTTTTAACAGTTATTAAATGCCAATACTGCTGTTTTCAAGCAAGCGATTTCATATATTTTTAAACGCATTGAGGCTAATAGATATACATAATCTCATGGATGAGATCAGATGACAAGTCTGCATGCACGTACCAGTAATGTAACATTAAACATTTATGTAATTAATTTAGGAAAATATGTTCATTTGTCACAAACTCATCTAGTTGATATTTGCAGAAAGTTGTTATTTCGCATTATTGTTACAATAACTACTAGATGGATTGGTGTTGCAGATTCATGGTGCCCAGAGGACAAACTCTAGCACCATCACAGGTCAAATTTCCTGATAGAGCTTTTTGTCTTTGTCACAGTAGGAGAAGCACAGGTGTATTGATTAATTTTATCTGCGCTTCTCCTACTGTGACAATTTTAAATATGTGTGGTGACAAAAGGTTTATTGCAGTCCCACCTATCTGCTAAACTATCATACTAAACAGAGCCGGCGATACACATGCTAATGTTTTTATTTGCTCATTGCGCCCAAGTGCACTGGGAAAACACTTTCTGAGAAGGGTCCTCGTAGTCACATTATGCTGATTTTATAATCAGAGATCAGATTGGGTCAGCCCTCAGTCCAGTCCAGTCCAGTCTGTTGTTGTTAGGTGGGGCTTACCTTTGCAAAGTGCCTGGACGAAACTCATGAGGTCAGGTGCCTTGCCAGAGCGCAGGATCTCACTCAGGGCCCAGATGTAGTTTTTGGCGAGGCGAAGCGTCTCAATTTTTGATAATTTCTGAGTTTTAGAGTAACAGGGGACGACTTTCCGCAGGCTTTCCAGAGCGTCGTTCAGCCCATGCATGCGGTTCCTTTCCCGGGCGTTAGCTTTCATCCGACGGACCTTAAACCTGCAGGACCATAAAGCAGGTTAATGTTGATATTTATTCAGAAATCTTTTGCAGGCATTTGCAAACAAAAAAAACTGTCTACAATTGTGAAAAAATTATTTATTTTACTCAATGCTGTTGCATTTTGCAAGCACGTAAAACTCAAGACCACTGTACAGAACAAATAATGTAGTTACTGTACACACATGAGATAAGAACCATCCATTTATTTATCCATAAAAAACAAGTAGTGAACTGAACAGTCCATTCAGGGATTTTAAAGCACGAGACTGCTGCTGTTTGCCTTTGATTGGTGCATGTTTAGTGGCATATTAAATTACACATTGTTATCTGTTATTCAAAATATGACCAAAAGTATATTTTCCAGACAAATGTGCAAAGGAAATTGTGGTAGAGGGCTTGAGTTAACTTGAGCTCCAACACAGAGCCGCCTGCACTGACTGATTCAGTTTTTAATGAGTTTGTCAAACTGTGGGCGTAACCTGTGAAAATGACCCTCTCGGTCCTCCTCGGTGTTTCTCTGCTCAGATGAATTATGGTTCTCTGGTTTTTCTTTTCTTTTTTGGTGATCTGTTAGCTATTTGTTCAGTGATTCAAATTCTTGTATTTCTATGTTCTTTAAAGCAGCACCTCCTCACACAACCTGTGAGGTGCTCTGAGGACGATGCTGAATACGCTTTAAAACTATTACTCTGCATGAAAATGAATGTTGGTGATTGACAGTAAGTTTAATAAATGCCCACATCATCCTCGTAAACGTTGTTCTCCAATTTAATATTAGACTATTATCACACTTCATTACTGCAGGCACAGTTACTTTCATGTGAGTTTTAGGAAGCCGTCATGACAACATTGTCAGAAGTCATATTTGTATCTATAAAATAAATGGTAGCTCAACACTTCCTCAACTTTCCTTTAGCTTTGATTTTATTCAGCACCATCTTCTGGTGAAATATTTGCCCTATGTTCATGTCTATAATTGTCATTTAGTGCTGAGAGTTTAGAGCATTTTTGCTTTTGTTTTTTTTTTTTACTAAATCTGTGGGAGTCAAAACACTGACAGCTAATCAGTGAGCTGTAATTCCTTTTAAACCAAAAATCTGAGAATTGCTGCAAATTAAGGTGACAATTCATTTAACAACACAAGTCATTTAATGCATTTTGATGTGTATATATTCCTATGAAAAGGTACATTTAATGTCACTGTAGCATTAAAAACAGTTCAGCTGCACAACTGAAGCTTATAGGTATTGGTCTGTACCAGAGTGATCTTAAAAATCAAATTTCAACAGGTTTAAAATTGCACTTAAATTACTCCTAATTTTTTATACCCATTAAGCTGGGGGTTTTTTTCAACAGTTTAATCCAGTGCAAATGATTTCCGGTAAATTGGTCCTCATACAGGATGAACCGTGTCACCCTGCCTCTGATGCAATTTTAGTCATTTTTTTTAAACTTAGGATGAAAATGATGCCTTTGCAAGAAACTGAGAGCAGGCAGAGGAAAAGCAAAAACTACCTCTGCAGACGAGCCTTTGTCATCTTCTTCTTCTTGGGCCCTCGCCTTTTCGGTTTGTTCTCTCCGTCTTCCTCTTCCTCCTCCTCTTCCTCCTCCTCATCGTCCTCCTCTTCCTCCTCCAGATGATGGAGGCAGTCCTCCTCTTCCTCCCCTCCTACTCCTCCACCTCCACCCACTCCTGCGCTCCTGTCCGTCTCTCTTCCTGCAGGGCTGCAGAGCTCCTGCTGCTCCTCCGACTCCACTGACGCCTGCTCCTCCAGCACAGACCTGGTCATGATGCTGATTTCTGATGAAGAGAACATTAGAAAGCAATAAAACAATCCTAAAAGTTTGCTGCCACACTTAATTGATGATGAAAACTTTATAGTTATTAACTGATTTTGATGAACAGTTTAGGATTTTGCCTTTTGATTATTATTAATTATTAATTTTTATAAGGTTTATTCACATGACTTCAGAATATTTGGTCCATGTGGAAGTTGGGAGTTTGAACTTCATTTATAAATGAATGAAGATGTTTATAATGCTTTGAATAAAAGAAAACAAAAACAATAATATTTTAAGGAGCAATTAGAGATTTTGATTTACCCGCTGAAAAAAGAAAGAAAGAAAGAAAGAAAAAAAGGTTTTAAGTTGAGTCAAATCTAATATTAAATGTAATAAATGTGATTTTAATGTTAATTTGTGTTTCCTGTCTTTTTTTAAAACGTGCGGACAAAAGCTGCCTCCGTATCGAAACTGTATAGACAAAAACAATTAATAATAATAATCGGTTCATATAATGAAAAAACATAACAATGTAAATCACAAATTTATCAAGCGTGGCTGTGCAACGAGTGTTTTAATATTTAGCGATTAAATCTGCTTCTAAAACTCGCACAAATAATTGCAGACTGGATGAAGAGAGACGGAATCATCTTCTCAAGTGTTACAGTTTTTAATTGTTTTAACAGTAAGTGTTTAAACTATGTCAAAACTCCAAACAAATCTAAAAACAATAATTTCATATCTAAACTATTTAACAAAGTGACGTGAAATGTTTGTTGTCTTTAGCCGCGCGTTACATTTTAATAATAAAACGTAACTGCGCTGCGCCCGACGCTTAACTTTTAATAATAATAATAGTAATAATCGAACCTAACAAATAAATTACGATTCGCCTCCGTTTTCGTTCTCCGCTGATTGGTTCCGTTAATTTAACACACCTACAGACAGATGGAGGTGAGACAGAGGGAGCTGAGCAGACATTTGGGATTTACACAAATATAAAATAGAAACGAAAATAAACAAACACCAATAACAGGCGAAAAAATGAAATAAAATAACTGAATTACAGTTTTAAGGAAAAAACATATAACTGACAAAAGTCAGCAAACAGGCAAAAAAAAAAACTTGATTATAAAATATACAAGCCAAAATATAGAAATATTTATTTTATTAAAAAAAACATTCATTTGGACCAAGCGTCTTGGTTTATTAAAACTTTTTTAATTAATATGTAATTTGATATACAGTAGATGAACAGTTGGTAAAATGATCATTAATATTACCTTAATTTGGAAAAAATTAGTCAAAAATAAACAAATCAGATTTATCATTCTCAAGGTCAGACAAAACAGAGATCCAGGCAAGCGGAGGAATTTATCAGTCGCATATTGATTATTATTCTGTATAAACCTACCTGCTGTAACGAGCCGCTGTGTGTCAGATCGCACGCATCCCGCGTGCCCTGTCTGCGTGTCCGTGCGGGATTGTGCGTGACCTGCAATGAGCTTTCTGAGGTGTGTATGTGGGATGCTCCTTCTTTTATACTTAATACGCACAACAGGGGTGGGGTGGGGGTTAATTAGCATATCGAGGCCCCGCCCTCCTGGCACGCGCCATATGGCGTTTGCGTCATTAAAACGGCCCCGGGGATCACGTGACAAATCTTCCATGCGTGCCAGCCAGTCTCTCTCTCTCCCTCTCTCTCTCTCCCTCTCTTTGTGAGGAGAGTTGACCATCTGTCGCCACAAAATCTACGCATGCGTGGATTTAAACTTACTGCTGGAAGGCGAGTGTTGCATATGATGGTTGAGGTAATTTTAGGCTGAATGAAATGTGCATGTGGGGAAAGATTTTTGATAGCTGTTTTTTTTAAGGTAAATGATTTGTAAATGGTTAGACTGCAGCTTAATACCTGTAACTGTTTCACAGCTCACTTGTAAGAAATGTACTGACATCTTTTGCTGTTTGAATCTAACTGACCAGTCTCTGTCTTATGAATAATTAACAAAGTTACTGGTGTTGTGCGTTGTGCATAAATACCTCCAGTCTCTTCCTTAGGAGGCGCTCATGGATGCTGATGCTGTATGATGATTTATGTATGTAATAAACTCAGGAAAGAATTCTACCAACAGCTATAAGAACAAACAAAAACTTCGGTCATGTGAATATATTTTCTATTGTACCCTATATTTATTAGGCCTATTGTTGAGTCTAATTAATATGATCCATTTTGTGCTGAATATCCAAATCTGGGTCATGGAGGCAGAGTGATGCAAGACCCCCTCTCCAAAGCTATCTCCTGCAGCTCTTCTTGGGGGGACATTGAAGCATTCTCAGTCTAGCTGAGAAATGTAATCTCTCCAGTATGCCTTAGGCCTGCCCTGTCCTCACAATTGGACATGCCCAAAGCACCCCACCTAGGAAGCATCCAGGAGTCATCCAAGTGAGATGCTCAAACTGCCTCAACTAACGCCTTTCAGTGTTGAGGAGTAGGGACTCTACTCTGAGACCCTCTGAAATAACCAAGGTCCTGTGCCACATTTATCTACCCACAGCCCTTGATCATAGGAACATAGAAACATAGATCAACCAGTCAAGCAACAGCTTCACTTTCACATTCTCTCTTAACCACAACAGACCAGTACAGCATCCGCATTAATACAGACGCTGTGTGCAGTAATGCAGATGCTGTCATAATTGCAAGGGGAAAAAAATGGCACTTTGAGCTTGTCCCTCATCCAGTTGTTCATATCGATGAAGTTGCTAAAAAATGTATCTGGTGAAGCATATTTTATGCACATCCATTCTTCTGGGCCTCAATGATGAAGCTTCTTCTTGGCTCAAACAGATAGTGAGAGACATGCCTGACTGTACCTGACTATAGAAAACAGGTGACCTAATAACACAACATTCGTCTCAGATATTAGAGGCTTTTTGTGACTCATTGCTGGCGATAGCGCCTTCAAACAGAACGGTCGCAATGAGAGTAAAGGAGGATGTGAGGTCGAGAGCCACAAAGATAGCAGGAGGAGGCTGAGATGGATGGATGGTTCAGCAAAAACACCTGCTGCTTGTTGCTTGTTCTTTGGCCCTAACTGGAACTTTAGTGTTGCTATCATGACAATTTGGCACTTTATTCTGTGCCTAAATATAATCAAATAGATTTTTCTAACGCATATGGCTCATATTCAGACTGTATGAACAAATAACCTGCGCAGGCACTGAGGTTGGAGGAATTATGGTAATTACTTGAGCATCTGAAGGAACATTAGGGATGTATTTAGAAATTCCCACCTTTATCCCTATTTTTAAACAGTTGCTGCATGTTCCTGCTCTCCTTTGAGCTTTGCTGTTCAGAAGAACAACATACTTTTTTCTTCAAAGATGGCACATGAAATATTTTATATTTTATAGCATTACTGTAAGTCAGTCTTGGACAAAAATAATCATGGGATGTGTTTCCATTATGAGCTGGGGGACACCAGTGGACCTGGTTTATGTGGGTAAAAGGCAGAGCTTAAATAACTTGTCCACATCCACTAAGTCAGACTGGCTGCGTGAGCTCTGACCAATAAGAGAAAAGCAGAGGACTTTGGACCAGGCTGCTCTGCAGTAAAGAGGCTGCTATGGCGATGATGAAATGGTTGCTAGGTGGTTACCCAGTAACTGCTGAGGACTTGCGTGTCTGTCCATCGGTTTGGACTGTCTGACAGATAATGGTTAACACACAATCAATGTTTCAGTCTCTCTGCTGCTTAGTGCAGGTTGAAATCAATAGAAACATTTATCAGATCAGATTTATAGCTGTGATAATAATGAAAAAAAATCTCAAAGTTTTCTTTTTTTCTGCCTGATGAACTTTTATTGCCATAAGTATCTTGCAACGAGCCCTGCGCTGTTTACCTGACAGGCTTATCAGAGTGCGAAAATGGATGAAAAGAATGAATCTTCTCTTTAGAGCAAAGCCAGCAAACAGCACAGAAACTCACTGCTGAATAATAATAATTATTCCATACTGCCAGGTGTGCGTGTGTCTGCGTGTGTATGCAGAAGGTCAGATTGCCTTATTCATGCAAAGAACACACACAATAGTATCTAGTGTCTAGACCACACCAGTGGTCTGAGTAGATAAACAGAGAACTAAAAAGAAAAAAGCATGTAACACAACAAAGATTCATTAGAACAAATAATATAAAAAAAGAGATACGTGCCTTAAAAAAATGAAGAAACTATAGAGAATAAAAATATTATACAACTCTATAAACAAGAAAAACAGCAGATATGTAGAGACAGAAATGTATTAGGTATTAATGGAAGTTAAAATGCATTTGAAAATAATACGATAATTCATGAACAAACAAACTGCTGTTGTGTACTGCTGTTACATATTTACACACGACACTGAGAGGAAGAAGCATGTTATGACATAAAGCAAGAATACAGGAAGAAACTGCAAAACAAACACGCAGTTTAAACAACGTGAACTTTTTTTTTTTCCTTTCATCTGGCTGACGTGACTCAGTTGAACTGCGATAACTCAACATGTTGCCACACGACTTTCAAAGTAACAGCAGATTCCTCCTTCCTGGTTTCAGCGCCTGCAGTTGTAGATAAAATTAACTTTACATTAAAAATCACTGGATACTTTAAATAAAAAAAAGCTTTATTTCAGGCACATCTCAATACAAAAGTTTACTACGCAAACGGGCAGTGTTTACAATGTTTCCAGGACCAAGAGGAATATCTTGTGTTGGTTAAAGCTCAGCATTAGAGGTGGGAACAGTCTACTCAGAAACATTAGGCCTTCACTTGCTCATCTTGGACTTTTGATGCAAGATCCTGAATGCATCATCACAGCCCACCTGAAGAGTTTCATTGTTGCTTTACTGTGAGTTCACCCACAAATGTACTGTGTGGAGTGGAGTACAGCATCTGTAAACAAGCAGAATTTGCAGGCGGGTGTTATGTTCTCATGCACTGTACATCATCATCATCATCATCATCATCATCATCATCATCGTTACAGAGCTCGTTCCTGATGATGTGACTTGAATATCTAACATCTGGTCTCCCAGAATGAGGGAAAAACTTGCTTCTGGTCCTCTTTGGTTGTTGGACCCTTCTGGTTGCTACAAACTCGAACAGTTTGATGTAAATCTTGCAATATCCTAAAAACATATCAGGGCACTCCACATTCAAAATATTTTAATCATCCTGGAACTTCAAAACTTTAAAAGGCAGCAACAAAGAGTGACAGTACTAGAATAGTGTTTGGTTTCCATCTGGTGCTCATATGTTGGTACTGCAGGTAAAAAAAAATCTTTCTTTGACTTCTGACTAAAAATTTTGTTGGTCCTTTTCATATCATGTCACAGTAACGGTTTCCTTTTGTTTGATTGTTGTTTTTTCCTTCTTTCAGTCATTCAGTTGTTGGTCACTTGTGTGAGTCCCTGTCAGAAAGATCAGCCCCAAACCGTAATGGAGAACATTTTCTTCCAGTGGACACATAAACCAAGATTTTAGCACACTGAACAGATTTGTCGTTATCCTGGGGCTTCGATCCTGCAGTCCGGGTTTGTTAGTTTGTTCTTGTGATTTAGTTTCAAATTATGGCTTTATTTCCTGTTTTGTTTTCCATGATTTCATGTGAAATGTCAGTTTGTCAGTTTAGGTTGCATTTTCTTTAATAATTTTTAATTTGTGATTGTTTATAGATAATTCCCTGAGATTGTTTTCTTACCCTCCTGTGCTCTCCGTGTCTGTTAACTCTGCGTTTCTGTGTTAGATGTTCCCGTGTTTGGTTACTTTCTGTTTTATTTCTGTAGTTTGTTGTCCTTGCAGCTCTATCTTGTTTTCCCCGTCTGCTTGATTGCCCTTCTGTGTGTAGTCACCCTCATGGTCCCCAGCTCATGCATTCAGACTATTTTGGATTCCTGGTTTGTTTTTATACTTTTTATTTATTTATTTATTTATTTTCTGGAGCTCTTAAACTTTTCCTTTGAACTCTGTTGGTCAGTCTTCACCTGCTTGTCTGGAGTCTCCATTTGGGTCAGATTTCCTCTACATTATGACACAATTTATGCAGGTGTTTTGCCTGTTGTTACCCTCAGGTCTCTTTTTGGATAATTGTCTTTTGATTTTGATGATACATTTCAGCTGAAATATGACCTTCCAGTTATTTAAGAATCATGAACTGAAATCATATTGTCCGCACTGTAATCCATACAACTATAAAACCTCTTCTGGGCTCAACATCCATGATTATAAAGTCAGTTAATGATTGTGTACTTTGAACAAAAGATATTTTGGTACAATATTTAGATTTGTGTCCATTAGTGCAGTCAGTGAGGCATCTGCTTTGTCCCAGATTCATTCTGTGGTAGGAGACTGACCGCCGCCAGAGTCATGAAGAACTTCAGCTCCCAGCATTCCCTTCTTGATATATCCGCAAAGGGAATTTGGGTCTCCAGCTGGAATCAAACCAGCAACTCTTTACTTGCCACTAAACTAAGGAATGACATTTATAGTTAACTAAAACCAAGCTAAGAATTAAAACTAGATGTAAAAAAAAAAAAAAAAAAATTTAAAAAAAAAAAAAAACTTTTTGTATTTAA
>VUQJ01010194.1:9224-25722 GCA_015108635.1 Andinoacara biseriatus
GTAGGAGAATATATATATATATATATATATATATATATATATATATATATATATATATATAACTTCATGAAATACCAAATGATGATAGCTTGAAATATCACTTTACGACTTGTATCTTCTTAGAAGGTGATGATCTTGATCTTATTGGTCAAAAAAATGAAGGGGGTGGTGTTATTGGTTGACTACCCCATTAGGAAGGTCTGACTGGTGTTTTCTATCAGAAATAATGGTCAATCCTATAATATGCTGATACATTCTTTTTCAGAGAGCAGGACCCAAACACAGGACTCGCAGCCAGAGAGAGATGAAACTGAAAAACAGACCTTTAATTAGGTTGTGCTCAAAAGACCAAAACACCAAAGCAAAATCCAAAATCCATAAACACAGTCAGGAGACAGAAACACTAACAGATATTAAAGGGAAGGCAGGGCTTAAATACTCACACTGAGGCAATCAATGGAAGGGGACACAGAAGAGTAACGAGACACGGCTGAAACTAATTAAAGCGATGACTAGGGGAGAAGTAAAACTAACAGCAAAACATGTGAGACAGGAAACAACAAAATAAAACAAGAAGAAACTCAACTGGGAAACAGTGAAGAGAGGCTTAATAGCAAGATACAGGAGGCACCATGGAGGCTAAAACTAATAAATACTAAAACATGAATGAACATAGAATGAACACAATTGCAATAGTAATACAATAATCACAGGAAGCAACAACAGAACTAAACCTGCAATGATAATGGAAACTAAATCTCAGGGAAAACAAAGAAAAAGCCAATTAACTACCATCCAAAAACATCCAGAAGAACTAAAAGGCAAAAACAAAGTTGATTGGTTGTAACAAAAACACTTTATTTTATTTATTTGTCCTGGACATGACTGTCTGTGAGCCTCCTTGACTTCTCAGGGGACTGTGATCCTCATTAGCTCGCGCAGCGCAGCCAAGCAAAACGTATGGCTTTGTTTTTGTACTTCACATATTACAATAACCTGTGAACTGTGATGGATCGTGAGCCAGCCGTTTGTGACGTTCTGCTTTCATGGATGCACGCCAAACTAAAGTAAGCACAGGTTAAGGAAAAAACACCTACTACAGTTCATCACAGTCTGTCCCACAAATCCTCAACCTCACAGGGGGCCACGAGAGTCAGGAGGAGATCACTAAAACGTATCGTCTTGGAACCACAAATATTGGTAGTAGTATTTTGTGCCATCTGTCATATATAATAAAATATCTGGATGGACGAGCAAACGTTTGACCGGCTAGTGGTGGCAGTAGATTAAAAAGTCGGGGGGTGGTGGGGGTGACCAAAGTAAAGCACTGTCCAAATTTTAACGCCAATTCCTCAAAAAGCTTCAGAGTTACATTTCTTCAGTCTGAACAAAAACACAAAAGCCTTACTCACACTCAGTCACACTTCAAGAGCTGTTTTTGCCTTTTAATAATGTCTCATATTGTTAATGTTGTGTCTGCTAAAACTGCAGACAAAAAGAGAGTGTGTGTGTGTGTGTGTGTGTGAAATAATGGCTTACAGCTCTGCCTAATGGAAGCTTAATTACCAGCCACAATTTGCAAGGCTGGTATTGTTTCAGGCTTTTGAATCTGTGTGTGTATATGTGTGTGTGTGTTCAATGGCAAATGTGATGCAGGAGGCACCTGAGTGCACTTTGGAGTTTGACGGACAAAGTCATCAAACTTTACAGGTGTGCAGCTGAGATCAAAATCGTGTCAAAGTGTTTTGGTCATCTTGAGACAACATGAGGTTTGATAGGAAGTCAGTGTCTGTATTCTTCAGTCAGCACAATGGTGGCACCAGTAACACAAGACTGCTGGGGATCTCGGCTCTTGGTGACGGGAAGTAATGATATGAAACATGACATCTGTGTGTAATGATGAGCAGACTGCTTACTGAATGATATCGAACATTTTGCACAATAAGGTAGCTTGCAAGTGCTGCTGCCTAGGAGCTCAGATTTAATGCAAATATGCAGTTTTTAGATTGTCTGTGATGTTGTGTAACACACAAGGTAAAACTGACTTGCTATCAAACATGTCAAACGTTGTTTATGCATGTTTTCCAAGGAATGCCTCTGGCTTTCTGCTTACGAAACAACCTCTGCTCATCCACGCTGTCACTATAACAAAATGATATTCAAAGAACACAAACCCTGCTAACGTCATAGAGATATTTTACTGTCAAAGGTAATCAGTTCATACTGGGAAATACTCACTGGGGTGTTAATAATGAGCAATTTGAATGAGATTCTTTGGAATATGAGCTGAGATTCGGGTTAATACATGGACGTGATTTCAGTGTCCTAGTTGCAACTGACTTGAGGCTGATTCTGAAGCATGGAATACTAAAAACACTGCATAAACAGTAGCTGCAGACTGTTGAATATGAAGAAATATGAAACAAGTGATCCATGTTTTGTTAGATGTGAGGAATTATTTTGAAAAATGTGTGCATATTTTTTTTTGCTTTCTTGTTTCTTGTCTGTGCTCCTGTTTACTTCCACTTACCAGCTTATAAGAGTAAGTTAGTTTTTGCACGTGAACGCTAGATAATCAGAGGGAAACCGCTTGCCTAAATTGTCTCACATGTAGCACACAACAGGAGATGTGTGAGTCAGACACACTCTAAAGACTGGAACCACTATAGGGGTTACCCCTCAGTTAATTATTCCAGCATAACTCTGCATCATCATGTGATCTCTGTTTGTGTGTGTTTGCAACTGACTTTTCTAACAGCCGGTGGAGAAAGACCTCAAATGCCTCGAAGCCCTGAGTAATAAATCCAACCTTACTTTGCAAAAAGCAAGTTTGGTACATCTGCGACAAATTCTGAATAAGGCAAACTAAGAGTGTCGCCCAATTCAGGGGCTGTATCCTTCAAAGGAAGGCCAGAAGTGAGGGGCTGTTAAATTGGACGCTCTAGCCTTCATGTCCGCGTCACCAGCTATTCCTGCTCATAGCTCAGCAGAGCTCCTGCCGCCTGGCAACCATGACAGCACGAAGCAAAGCTGTGATGGGAAAAAAACTGTTAAAATGGAGCCTGAACGTTCGCTCTCTTTTTGTTTTGTTTTGTTTTTGCTTTATTTAAAACTTGAAGAACTGCAGCGTAGCTTTTTGCCAGTATGTCAAGGAATAGAGATGAGCAAATGATTCATTTCCAAATATAATGACAGTGCTCCCGTAAGACATTAGACTTAAATAAAAATGTCCAGGTATGAAACTTAACTTTAATCTCAACCAAACCGATTTGCTCTGAAATAAACCAAACATTAAATACATAATGGGAAGAGCAGCTGAACACAGGGGACACTACGGTGGACCAGTAATTACACTGGTGGGAAACACCAGCACCAAACACCACACAGGAAGGAAGCAGAGGAGACGGGAGTACCAAATTAAAACAGGACAGAAAATGGAAAAAAAACAAGGACAACATGGACCAAGTCTGCACAACTTCTGCATTATGCATGAAATTAGTTATCCACATGAAATTAATGTCAAATGAAAATTCCAACTCACAGAAAGTGCAAGACATGGATGTAGTCAAAGTGATTGGTTAGTGAAGTCATCACCACCTTAGCTTTTTGGAACTGGAAGCAAAGAGTGAGAAACTGGAGACAGACCGCATTCATATTGTCATAATTTGTCAGTTACAGTTTAGTTTTGAACTAAAGCACACTATGCTTTACCCTCTAACTTGTGATTGAGACCATAAACTCATCAGGAAAACCATCGAGAGGTCGGGCTATTTTCTCACAGATCTCTATCCACTTGTCCTCTTTCCTACTGTGTTGATTGAGGCTGTCGTCACACTCTGCAACATCAACATTACGGAGGAATGTAGCTAGTACATCACTTTAAGTTAGTTCAGTTTCACCGTCTCTCCCTCGGAGCTAATTGCAGAAACACTTCTGCAGGAGGTCATCAGTGCAAAAGGTAAAAGCATGGAACAAAAGTCTAAAACTGTTTGGACTTTTACACATGAACACATCTTTGTTGTTGGTGATCATTTCTGCAGTGTTTCGCTCTCGTACAAGTGGGACTGTATTTGTACCCCTGTACCATGGATAACAAATACTAAGGGTATATCTCAATAGTTTCATCCTCATGACAGTGAAGAAGGGTTTGACTGACATACTTGTCAGTATTACTGCAAAGAAGGATTGAGTTGCCAAATCAACACAAAAGTCTTTTCTTCTCTCTGATCACTGGGGTTGAATGGAAAAGTGAAGGAAGCCTTGGGACAAAAAACAAGCTCCTAAACTCCCAACAGACCACTGTGTACTTCTTCTGTACTACTGCTGATGACAATGTTAACTTTTAAATGGACTTAACTAATTTTTTTTATTATTATTTTTAATTTTGTGAAAGTTCTCGCTATGGGGTAGACCTACAGTAACAGTGTCAGTTTCTAAGTGTGCTCAGTTGATTTGTATTTTGTTATTGGAGGCACTCTTGTGAAGTTTGGAGGGTGTACGGGCAGATATTGGCTGTACGCATTAAATCAGCTTTGTTATTAGAGACGGAGGACATTCAGTTATTTTTGAACATGTGTAAAGCCATCGAGCAGTAATAGTTTTGACTGTTCTTAAGAAGCAAATGAATCTTTATAACACATAAAAGTATCACTTTATAATTTCCAGTTTGTCTTATTGTCATTTAGCTTTGCATAATAAGATACTTTCTATTTGTAGGCACTCAGCAGTGTATTTTATTTTGCTTACATGCTGTAACTTCACTATTCTGACTGTAACCTGTGTGAGGGTTCTCCAAATAAAGGAATAAATAATAATATTTTTTTTCTCCTTTTAATAGTGCTATGGCTGTAATTAAAAATGCAGCTGTGAGATGAATTCAATAATGATTTAAATGACAATTCTGCCTTTTAAAAATTAAACAAGATCATTGGGATAAAAATTAATTTCATTCATTCGTCAGCTTGCAATCCTTTATCTTTAAAGCTAATTTCTTCTTATTTTTCTGTTATGAGCCAAACACTCACCTTTCCTTTTACAGCAGTCTGCTTTCATTCCTCCCCTAAAAGCCCAAATTCACTTACAGTTCAGCCGAGGTTTAGCCAGGATCATCTTAAGGAGCGGTTACTTGCTGCTTTTAGCTTTAAGTGGGACGTGACCTCGGTGTCGTCTCAAAACTTGAGGTAGGAACATCTTAATGTTCATTTTGAGCTGGTCCAAGTGGTTTGTTTGTGCTGACCTGAAGTGAAATATCTCAGTCACATTTTAATCACTTTGTAAAATGTTTATAGTCAAACACGCGTTCCTTTGAAGATCATAATTTCATGTAGTAATTTCTCTTCCCTCACTCCCCTCCACAGGCAGATGTGCACAGAGGTTCAGTAGGACAATGGGCCAACATTGCTGATGAGAAACTCCATCAAGATTGTGACTTTTAAAGTGCTTTATTCATTCGCTTCAGTCAAGCTATTTTCAGTCCTCTTTTTTTAAACTGCTGTATTTAGCATTTCAAAATCTGGCACATTTGTATTTTTGACAACAATAGCAGATTCTGCCTAGCAGGTAATCTGCAGTTTGTTTTTAAATGATCTGCATTGCAGTCACCTTCATGATCCTTTTGCAAAAGCGTAGCGTAGGCTACCCCCTATTTATCTGTGTAGCAGTCTGCCTGGTAACGATAGAAGTATTTAGGCGTTCATGTATATTTCTTTATTTGTTCACTTAATGTTTAAAGATTACCACCATGAATGTAAATGGCAGAATACAGGAATCCGCGTTTTAAAGCATACATTAGACCAGGGTTTGGCTGAGATTCGAGGAAGCTCAGAACGTAGAAAGCAGTTAGAAGTCCCTAAAGCATCAGTCAGCAACGTTGATGCTAGATTTTTACGGTCCTCCCTAGTAGGATTGTGCAGACAGAGTGTCAGTGAAGCAGAGGGAAGTCGCCCCAACATGTTGCCGATGAGCAGTCTACATCAACGCTATTGAATCCCACTCTCTGTGGATCGTACAGAGAGAAGTAGAACGTAAGTGAAGCAGCGCTAACCATGTAGCGCAGCCTCTTACCAATGAGCAAAGATAATGTCTCTGCTACATAGTTGCTACCACTAACCACAGACCACACATACCTCGGCAATACATCGCTGTGCTGTTTGTTGCAATGCTGTTTTTTGTTTTAATCAATAGAAACAAGCCCCCAAAATAATCTGTCATTATTAGCTGTCTCCAGCTTTTTATTAGCACTATATATGTGTTTAACACAGGGCACTGGAGACCAAATATTTGGATGCTTCAGAAAAGAATCACCTTCAGGTTAATTTAGATTTCAGCATGGATTTAATCTCAGGATCAGGATTTTTTCGTAATAATTCAAACCAAGCTGCAGCCTGGGTTGTGGGTTGCTTCTCTTGGCTGAAGATTTGTCGGTTTCTCAGCATCGTCTTTCTGCCATACAATGGGGTTGTCATAACCTCTGGTGCAGATTGAACTCAGAAAAACAGACTCGGAATATAAAAGTTAACACGTTTATTTACAACCAGGTTTCAGGCAAAAACGACAGTAGCAGGAATCTGAGTTATTGGTCCAGAGCTCCAACACAGACAGGTCCGAAGAATAATCCCCTTCACAGGGGGAATACTCTCTCTTGGTATCTCACTGAGATTTGATCCCAGGTTTCTGCACAGAGGAGAACAAACAGATGATGGAAACTCACAGAGCCAAAGCATGCAAACGTACAGGTTCACTAACTGTTTCCAGTATAACGATCAGGTGTTGACTGAAGGTCTTCCTCAATCTTAAATAGCGACCAGAAAATCAGACCAACAGGAGAGTTCATCAGGTGTGCAGGACTCCAAGGTCAGGAAACAGAGGAAGGCCTGCAAAGGACTGGAATGAGTTGGTTTCAACTGCGATACGTGAAAGACATTTTGAATTCACATGTTGCATAGCAACTTCAGATGGACAGACACGGGGTTAATCAAAGCCTCAATCTTGAATGGACCAATGTAATTAGAAGGCAGCTTTTTTGATTCAGTTTTCAATTGAATTTTTCTTCCAGGCAACCAGACTTTCTGACCTGGAATGCAGCTTGGTGCTCGAATATCAATCAGCAAGGCATTTATTTTGTTCTCTGGTTCAACAAGGCGGCACGGGTGACCTTCCAGATCTGGCGACAGTGATGAAGAAGATGCTGCATGGAAGGAACAGAGCTCTCACCTTTTATTGTGGGAAACAATGATTGATAGCCCAGGGATGCCTCGAATGGAGAGCGACCAGTCCACTTTATCCAGGTGAGTTACGAGCTCCAGGTGGATTGATTGGTGTGGAGACTGCTCTCCGGAGACTCCCTTCAAATTCCTGGTTGGTCCGCCCTGCTTGTCCGTTGCTCTGGGGATAGAAGCCAGAGAACAGACTAACCTGGGCACAGAGCAAAACTCTTTCCAAACACAGGATGTAAATTGTGAACCTCAGTTGGAGTCGATGTCTTGGGGAATCCCATGGTCAGTCAATAACTGGACAGTCTCTATAATTTAAAGTCTACCAATGGGAAACGAGGCACCTGGAAGCAAATCGATAAATCAGAGTCGTAGGGGCATGAGGAGGAAGTGAGAGGGTCAAGTCCCTATGACACACTTTAACTAGATCATGATAAACCTCGGGGACAAATGTCACATCAGAAGGTGCTGGAGATCAAACAGATTCTCCTGGAGGTGACGCAGATTTCGACAGTTTTGATAAAAGTAACAACTCCAATCAAAAATAGCGTTATGGGACCAGTCATTATGGGGATTGTGCTTACTTAACCAAGGATGTCCTAGTACCGTACCTAGGATTACTTTGTATCTTGCTTGGGAATCATTATTGACTTTGCCCACCAGTATCCCCAGCTTTACTGCCAGGCAATGTCTTTTGGCTGCCGTGGGCAGGTTTCAATTAAGTGCCCCTTCCTTCCACAATATAAGCACTCACCTGTTGTAACATTTGGATTGTGTTCAGTGGTGAAGACGAGGCGGCAGACGTGATCAGCAGACAGTCAAAAACACACAACCACACTGGTACTGGGAATTCCACAGTGTCGTCCTTTAATAAACACTCTTCACCAACCTTACAAAGCCCGGTTGAATGGCTGCTGAGGTACCATACATGAAATAAGCAGTGTTCATACAACCCGTAGCGTCACAAGGAGTTTGGGAGACAGGAAAAATAGAGATCCGTCTCGGTGCATGCGTTCATCTGCAACGTTTCTCACAGCTCTCTACCGAGAAGCAGCGGCGCACACTTGTGACATCACTAACAAAAACTTAGACTGTCGTAAAGAGACAACACACAATTACGACTGTTACACTGTGATTATTCTTCTGCGTTCCTCTAATGGAGAGACACGCTTGGACTAGTTGCATCAGCTGTACTTTATTCTCTTCTGGCACACTTTCACTTTGACCCGAGCCTTCCAGGATAACGCCACCGGAAGGCGGAACTGCACAGCACACAGGACCCTGGGAATACTCGTCTTTAGGCCGCTGATGTTCCCAAATGTGATCTTCCATCCTAATACACACTGAGATTAATGAGTCAAGTGTGTTAGGCAGGTCTTTAGCTACTAAGTCACTTCTTAGGTTTTCTCATTAACCATGCAAAAATGTGGTCCACAAGGCCTTCTCCTCACAACCCGCCTCTTCAGCCCAAATCCTAAATTCTAAAGAATAGTCAGTTGCAGTTTGCTTACCTTGGTGCAACGTGAAGAGCTTGTGAGCTGCCGTGTCAGGGTTTGCACCTTTATAAAAAACACTGATTTTACCCATAAAGTCAACATAGGAAAGGTTAGGGTTTGATGTCAAAACTGCTTGCGCCCACCTCAGAGCGCGTCCACACAGTAACTTAACCAGGAAAGCAATTTTTGCACTGTCAGGGGCATATGTCCGACTCTGTTGTCTGAAACCCACCAGTATTTTCTAACTCACCAGAAAACACTTCAGGTGTGCTGAGAGCTTTCTCAAGACGCTCGGGAGGCAGCGGTGACGAGGTCACAAGCTGAGGCTGGGAAACAGCAGATGGCAGGTTAGGGGATTGAGCAGGCTGAGAGGCAGAGGAAGTGAACGCACCTTTGAGTTCAGCGATCTCCTGAACGATCACATCCTGTTGTTCAGAGATGTGACAAAGCATATTCTCATGCCTGTCTCGCTGGGCATCCTGGAGGACTGCCGTTCCACAGCTGTTGATACAAGTTTTATTCACATCCATTGTGCTGGTATTACAAATGGAGTGAAATAATTTATATTTAGCTTCTAAATGATGTGCATAGCTTTTTTTTATTATTTATTTAGAGCTGCACTAAATTTAAAGGACAAATATGCTTTTAAATCCTTCCTTTTCATATGTAAATCATTTACTTGTGGTCTATCTAAAGTAGAGTCTCATGTTAGAGTTTTATTGCGCTCTCTTTAAATGTGAATGAAAATTTTCAGGCCCCGCCCCCCTCCAGGTCGCAGAGCGTTCCACTCCACCCCGTTCGGCCATTTTTGTAGTTTGATAGCAGCGATACGATTAGCTACCGGCAGAGAAACTTTCGCCACTGATGTGAGAACATTTCCAAAAAAAATTAAACTTAACCAGGCACCTCGAAGAGACTCTGATGCCGGGGGGCGATGTAAGGAATCTTGTGGTTTAATACAACCAACAACCGAACATTTTGACTTGTCTGTGTGCAACTTCGGCATAACTGACCTGGACTACAAAATCGCTGCTAGACAAAAATGGAGGATTCACGAGATCGGTTAGCTGGAAGTCCATGAGCTTGTTTAGCAGTTTCACAGCAAATACGGTGATGCAATAGATAAGAAAACATAACGGATTTTACATGAAACGTCTCCTTTAAGTCAATGGACCAATTTTTGGACCAATTTTATTTAGATGCAAAGATTTGTACATTAGCAGGAACGTAGCACAACATGAGACAGCGTTTGAAGTACAAGCATTTTTGTTACTAAAATCAGTGAATATCTGTGACAAATGAAGCGTGACCTCAATACTGACCAAAGTAATCATGATGACCATTTTGGCCATAATCGTGCAGCCGTAACCTGGACGTTAAAATTCATGATCATTTTATTAGAGCCGAAAGAAACTAGACCAACTCTCAGTTGTGTCTCAGTATTTTGGTTAATTTGGGGAATTAAAGGAGCTTTTAGACCCGGAAATGGCCATCTCACATGTTCCCTTTTCAGTCCCAGAGGCTGTGTCCATCAGTTATATCCAGTCACCGATCCAACCCCCATCTTTACGTAAGGGTAGCTCTGTCCTGTTCCTGAAAGCACACACACTGGATAGACATGAACCCTTGCACCCCTAGTTTACACACTACAGTTATTTCTATATGTATTTTCTGTCTTTTCACTGACTGTAAATACGCTTTTATCTGAAGGAAAATATCCCTCAGGCAACCACAACACCAAACTCATCCTCAGCAAAAAACGTTCCAGACAGTATGAAATCATCAGTGGCGAGGACACCAACTTCTATTTTTGTCAGAGAAAAGTAGACATTTTAGCTCTCCCTGCCTCAAAATGTGCAAGGGGGGGGTCAAAAGACACTGAGCCGTATTTAGTGAAAGATGTATGAGCTCAGCTTCGCAGACAAGAGCCTCAGGGAAAGAAATGTAAAGTGGGAGGAAAATCATTAGCTTTGTTTGCATGTTCTCTCTCAATTACTTGTCTACCAAGTCTGGCAGAGCAGTGAAAAAAAAAAAAAGAATAAGATTCGCAGCTTGGATAACAATTTATCATTCGCTTTTGTATCACGGATGCATGTGGCTTCAAAAAGCGTCCTCGGCCGTAGCTGCCTGAATTACAGCTCTCGGCTTATCCCCTGCCCGGGCTCAATCACAAAGCCACATTTCACGGGGAAGGGGGGGATGCGGGTGCCTCCGTATTGTGACAAAACTATTGCTCATTCCACCTCTCAGTGTTTATCATAGTACAATTTCCCCCCGCTGCCTCGCTCTCGAGGGCATGATTTATGACACGCTCACCCTCAGCCTCATCAGAACGACGATACGTTCATCACGGGGACTATTCACAGGCATCAGTTTTGTTTAATCCAAAAGCAGAAGAGCAGAAGAAGGAGGGAGGTGGAGATAGATGGAAAGGAGGGGAAACTAACTGGAGAGAGTGAAGCGGACTAACAGAAAGAGAAAAAAATCCAGTAACCACTTATCTATACATCAGAGAGGTGACACTGCCGTGCAAATTTGCTAAAGCTCATTTGTAATGTTTTCCGCTTGTCACTGGCCTTAATGCGCACAGCTCATGGGAGTCGCAGCCTGCCACATGATCAATGGAAAGAGAGGGAAGTTACATCTCACCATTAAACGCTTTTGACTCGCAATATGCAAAGCGCAGCCGCTATGAGTGATGCATTTTTGCGCCGGCTGGGGGGAAGTTGTCAGACAGATTATAAATTGCGCTTTTGGTGCACAACCGAAGGCACGCTCCCCTGCATGTAAAGGCACGGGCTTTGTTGAGCACTCTTTCAAAGTCACCCTCGGCCTCCAAATGTGTGAAGCGGCCTGTGTAGTGGGACCATTTTTGGGACTCAGGCCAGCTGTAATGGGAGAGGAATCCGAGCTTGTTATCTATCTGCCATGCTTCACACACCCTTTAATGATTTTGCAGTGATTATGAACTGTCTTCAGGGTCGAGAGGTCTCCACTTTAAATCATCTCCTAATTGGCCAAGCTGGTCATTTATGGATTAGGAATAAAGAATCACTTTGTACTTTCAGGACTCCTGAAGTACTTTGTTCGTCAACTTTGTTTCAGTCTTTTATCATTGCCTGCACTCACTCCTTATCCACTGCGTTAAGCGCGCCTGCTCCTGAGGGGGGGGCCAAATGAAGTCAAGCAACTCCAACGTGCCATTTATCACGATTATTGTATACTTATTGAGTCTTTCTGGGAATCCCCTTGAAAGCCGTGTCATGCTGAGCATTATTAAAAACAGTTCAATCCACAAGGTAATTAAAGTCTATTAGAGCATAATCATCAATTACAGATGCTGTAATCTATTTTTGGCTTTCACTAAACACCTCGACTGTTACAAAATCCTTCACGTTGCCGGCTGTCCCGCGAGACACATTTGACAGACATTTGAATGTGGCAGATTCCAGTGAGAGAAAAGGTCTTTAATTTGCACAGTGCAGAGGTTTGGGGATCAGTTTGAAATAACCAGATTATTGGGAGGCTGTCGAAGTGAGAAAGTGGACCAGAGCTCATTAGAAGGTGCGTTTAGACATGGAGGATTCCAGCATGCGTCTTGACAGGAGCTCAGTCTTCCTACTCCTCCACAAAGTTGTTTATAAATATCTGTGGAAAGAGATACCTGAGGACGCTCAGATGAAGAGTGGAACCCAGTCATCAGTCACTGGGTGAAAATTGCAAACTGGCGCTCTGCTTCGCCATTAGCAGTGCATTAAGAGCACCTGTCAGCTCCTGGGTCTAATTCGCTCGTCTAAATTATAGCCTGCTACTATAAAACAAACCTTGTGAAAAGATTAGGCTCTTTTTTTTTTGTCCTTTTTTTCTTTTTCTGCTGATATCTGTGCTCTCTCTGCTGCAGGATTAGCAGCAGCAGACATGAAGCTACACACAAACACACAAATATCTTTATCGCTGACTTCAGTGCAGGTAGGATATTGTGTATTCATTGTATGTCATAAAACTTTTTGCTCGGTGCAACAAATCCAAACACAATGAAGCCCCAGAGGAAATTTTCTTGCTTTTCTTGGCCTGATATTTCTTCCTGTCGCACACATTTCACTGAATATATCCTTTCAATTTCCTCAACTCTGTGAAGTCCATTTGCTTTAAAGGGGACCGCCTCGCCCTTCCCACACACAAGAAAAGCAATAATGATATAAATGACCCTACAAATGAATAGAGATCTCGCAGCTGTATATCAATTCTCCTACTTAAGAGGAAGCTGGAGGATTTAAAAGAGGACCTGGTCTTGCACTGCGCGCAGCGGCTCACACTCCCCCAGGAGCACACTGTGAAATACTTGGTTAAGCTGTTTATTGATCTTGGAGGAAAGGTATTCCCAGACTTGTGCTTCTTCCTGTGGCAGCAAGCTTTTTAGAGGAAGACCTCTCTGCGCAAGCAGTCACTGCTGATACACATCACGTATCCATCCACCCACATGGACAGCTGCAGATATCAGCCAGAGCGCACCCACACATACACCCATTTACAGGCCATAAAGGACATGCAGGCACGCACTGCACCCCACTGGGTTCCTGTTTTAGTGCAAAGTGTATAAAATGCTTCTCTGGCTTTATCAACACCTGTTAACCTATTTAATGCGTTTTAATTCAACGAGTGACTTTTCAACTTTGCTCCGTGTCAGATGAGCTGACGTAAAGCAAAATGTCAGAAAGCCAGACACATGAATCCACAGCCAGAGGTTCTGAAAGCAAATGAATTCAAGCTTTGTTGAAGCACGCGGTGCAGCCGGCTGTCGGCGATGTGTTAATTCCAGCACATTGATGCACATTCTGATCATTAAATTCTTCCTGTCAAAGGTTGGAAAGATCAGCAGGAACATGATTCTGATCTAAATAAATCCCATAATTGTTCAGATATGAAGTGATGATGTGTTCTGAACAATTTATGCTGCGGTGTTGTGTAATATAATGTACTGGCTCTTAATCATTTATCTTGACTTTCAGTAAATCCAGGTAATTGTCTGCGTGGCGATAACACGAAGTACAAATCACTTTCACAAAGGGCTTCCCCCCGATGCAGATTTGCCAGGATACAAACAGCCAGGCTACAGTCCAAAAACAGCTCAATATCCACACTTTCAGCTGGCTTAGCACTTTGTTTTTATCGGTGGTTCATAGCACGACTGGATGATTTGGCCCAGGTGTTTCAGCTCATGATCTAATACAAAGTCTGGACATTTCAAAGACACTTTATTTGCATCTGCTATTTGCTATTTGCAAGCCATGTGTGGGCCGGGCGGGTGGGGAGCACAAGCCGGTGTACTCATTCCAAAGCCTGGATAAACGGGGAGGGGAAGGGCATCCAGGATTAAATTTATGCCAAACCTTTATACAGATCCGAATAATTCCATACCGGGCGGATAAAGGCACAGATGGAGGACAACCTAATTATTTGCAAAATAATCCAGTCAGTTATTGTGGCAGAAACTCACATCTTTCTTTGTTCAGCATGAACTATTTGGATTATGGAGGGTCGCGTCCTTTCCAAGTGCTTCTTTCTGTTCCCCGTGTGGATCGTCCCTCTTTTGCTTTACTTTCTGGTTTATTTTGAAGGTTACAGCCTCATGTCCAAAGAGCACTTCACAGTGATTCTCCTGTAGAAACAGGTGAAGGTAAAAACGAAGGCTGCCTGCTCAGCGTTGGCTGCATCGTGATCCTGGGCCAGTCCAAGTGTTTTTGGGAATGAAGTTTTGTTCTTTAATTCCTCTAGTTGTGTTTCTTAGTTTGCTTTTGCCTTAGTTTTATTATAGCTTTGCAGTTGCATGTTCTTGGTTATTGTTTAGTCATGTTTTGATTCCCAGTTTTCCGGCGTTCCTCATGTCCTCCTGTTCGGTCTGTGTTCCTGTGTCTGTTTTGTTCCCCGTGTCTTTGTGTTGGGTTTCCCTGTGTGTTGTGTTTAGGCTTTTGTTTAGTCATATGTTTAGATTTCCAGCATGTACCAGCCTCCCTATATTTCAAGTCTGCATCCTGTCATGTTTGGTCACTTCCTGTTTTATTTTGACGGTCCTTTATTCTCAGTCAGTTGTGTTTAGTTTTGTTTCCTGTGTCTCAGTGTATTCTGTTCGCCTGTTCTCCCCAGATGTTTGCACTTCCCTCATTATCCCTCTGTGTATATGGTCTGCATTTTCCCTTGTTCCTGGTTGTGTCCCTGCCGTTGGCTTCCTTCTGCTGTGTCTCAAATCAGTTTATAATTTTGTGTTGCTGGCTCCTGACCGGCCCAGCTTTATGTTCTACGCTCACTGATAAAGCTGAAGTTTAAATTTAGCTCTTGCCTTTCGAGTCCTGCATTGGGGTCCTCTGCCTGCCGGGCCACAGCATCTACATGACACACAGGTTTCATTGCTGCTAGCTTTGTGTTACTTTTCCTTCCTGCACCTGCTCTGAGTTAATGCATCAGTACTTAACGCCTGGCTGGTGCTTCTGTTCTGTCAGATCGTTATTGTCAGCATGGTAGTAATCAGGTCGTCTTTGAAACCTGCTACATCCTGTACTGCTTTTGTCCTGTAACACAGCTTCTCCATCTGAAGCCTGTCTGTCAAATCACTTCTCCTGGATCCCAGTTCTCCGGAGGAGTTTTATAAACACTAAAAGCCTACCTCTGTACCTGCAAAGGGAAATACTTGCCTCTAACTCACCTGCCCGCCCACTCGCTGCCATTGCTTTCTCAGCCACTTTGAAACTCTGCCTGCCGGTAAATAAACCCATCTAAATCTCAGAATATGAAGAATGAGTTCCAGGAATCTACTCCCAAACACTGCAAGATTATTTCATACTCATTCTGGCTGCTTCTATAACCTCTTCTCTCCTCTCTGGCTGAGCTCCCAGTTGTGTTCCTGTTGAGAGACCTCTTTTCTGAGCCACTTGGCCTGTTAACTCACTCTTTCTTTTCAATAAAAACTCGTGCCTGCCATCGATCTATTGAGTCTGTTTCGCCACCACTATCCCAACATGTTATTTTTAAATTGGCAATAAAAGTGTATTTTTGACTTACTGCAAGTCCAGCTTGATTTGTTTGTTTTTGTGTTGTCTTGTTTGTTTGGTTTTTTTTGTGGGGGTGTCTTTGGATCGTCCTGTTAAACATTTAATCACTGGGGTCGACACTGTGGCTGTGCTTTGGATTAGGGATGCGCCGATCCGATATTGAGTATCCGTATCGGTCCGATCCTGGCTTAAATTACTGGATCGGATATTGGAAAATTTTAAATAGCGTTTCGTTCACATTAGCTGCGTTAGCTCTCGGCCGTCATCTTCTTTTTGTGGGTCTGCGGTTGACCAAACCAGCTTAGAGCTGCATTACCGCCACCTACTGGAATGGAGGGGATCAGGAGTTAAAACACCCCTCTCATGCCGCGCGGGCGTCGCTGCGACGGATTCCCTTTGACGCCGAGTGGATCATCGCAGGCGTGTTTTTTCACGCCTCCTGCCGTGTTTGTGTGTTGTGCTCGCCGTGTTTATTTTTTTCCCTACTTCAGCTCTCGGACATACTGCGAGCGAGCGCCGCATTGGCGATCGTCCGGTACCGGAAGAACACCCTTCCCCGTCATTATATTTTTATACTTTAATCCCTGATTAGTGACTAAATATAGACCTGCAGTATAAATTTATTTAGGAGAATGCTTGTGAAAAATAAAGCATTACTAGATTATGCTCATGCAGCCCCCAGTTTTTCAACATAAACACTGATGACGCAACAGCAGCAGTCAGCTGTTTTACGTGCAGTCTGTCT
>VUQJ01010202.1:4732-14898 GCA_015108635.1 Andinoacara biseriatus
ATTTTTACCCACACTAAGAATGAGAGTTAACTGAACCTTAATATCGATGCTGTCATTGTTTAAATGTCATTTGGATGAATAGACGGAAAATTTCCAATTTCCCATTAACAAGTGGCCCCAATTCTGAGTAAATAAAACGTCTATAAACCACAATAAGGTAGCGGGCTATATCTAAATTTGCTGCCTTATTATGATCTGCTATATATATATATACACACTCCCCGGCCACTTTGTTAAGTACAGCATCAACTGCTTGTTAACACAAATATATAATCAGAATATCACATGGCAGCCATTCAATGCATTTATACATGTAGACATGGTGAAGATGAACTGCTGAAGTTTAAACCAAGCATCAGAATGAGGAAGAAAGGTGATTTAAGTGACTTTGAATATGGCATGGTTGTTGGTCTGAATATTTCAGAAACGGCTGATCTGCTGGGATTTTCCCCAATACTAGCAAATTGTATCTAGTAAAATGTCCACTGGATGTATATGTAATATGAAGCCTTTTTGAATCATTGATAACTGAGCAGTGCTCACCTAGTCGCAGACGGTCACGGGGAAATTCCCATTTACTGCTGTCGTACTGAAGGAGGTCATTCTGTTCCTCAAGGGGATACTCGTCGGGATCAATGATGATGGATGGACCCATCTTGTAGTGTGCTGGCTGGTGAAGTATTTAGAGGACAACTTAATTTTATCATTACCATTATATTTTAGCTTACATTTTAAGTGGCAAGTGAGCAGTAAAAAGTGTTGATTCCTATTGTACACACACAAATGACTTTTTTTTCTTCTTTTTTTACACAAGTACATTATGTTCTATTTCGAGGAGAAAAGGGCCACATTTCCCAACCATCAAATACCAGCTAAATTTATCATTCAGTTTAACTGCATTTCACAACAGGGATAAGTTAGTCACTTCCAAATTAGTTTCAAGAGCAAAAAAGAGGAAATGCAACAAAATGCCACCACCCCGACTTCTTGGGGTGATTCACTTTATTTCTGAAGAGTAAAATAATGACTTACCTTCCTCAGCTTGCGAATAAAGAGGATGAGCATGATCCAGAGGAACGTGGCTGCTACTCCCGTACACACCAAAATTATGACCTCAATGTTTGGTTTCTCTTCATCTCCTGAAAAGAGAAGAATTGTTGTCAAATACCAGACCTCTTTGGCAAAAAGTGAAACTGTGGCCTTCCTGTGATCTCACACGTGTCATATTATATTGGCAGGGACTGGTGATTTATGATCAAAAGAAACAAAAATCTGTTACAAATTAGCAAATAAAGAGTACGGCTTTTGATTAAAACCTTTTTACCATGTCAACCTCTCTCACTCTTGTTTATTTGCTTCTTCCCAAATTCTCTTTGAGGGCTTGTATATAAAAAGGAAGTGGAAACACGCTTAGCATTTGTGGTTTGCTTGGGACACGCATACCACACTTTTGTCCAGTAGTGTTTTCAAATAAACACGGCTTTTCTAACCATCCATGTCCACACTAAAGGCGCACATCCCTCAAATCTACACAAAGTTTTTCCAGCTCTTATTTCAAGCAGTCCTTGACTAAACAGCCACAGCGGGACATGCATGCAGCGTGTAGCTGGAAAAAGTTTATGATAAGCATGTAAGACATAACAGCACAAAGCTGATTCCCAAGTTGAATTAAAGCTAAGCTAAACAAAAATGTATTAAAGTGCACAAATGTGGATGGAATTAGTTGAATGATGGCTCACTTTTTATATGACACGGGCTTCTACTCCAATTATCTACTCTGTGTTTCCAATTCTTTGGTGGTTGTAGCAGTCAATCATTTTTGACTCATTAGTGGACCTCTTAACACTTCACAAGGGTTTTGTCCTCTACATGATAGCCTTAAGCCAAAGCTATGATCATAAAATCCAAGAAAGAATTCACTTGGCATTCCAGGCAGCCACAAATTTTCTGTCAGGGGAGAGTTTTCTCACTGAAGTCTGACCAGAGTTATTTGTAGTGATGACAAGAAAACAAGAGGCCAAGAGGCCTTGGAGATGTTTTGACTGGGCATGCAGAAAATGCAGTGACTCCCCTGGTGATTAATGCTTTTTATTTGATCTGTAACATGCACACTTTAAGCTGAGAATCCAGTGCTGTAAACGCAGCAGGCTAGATTGTTGGGAATTTTTTTATTCATATTTAATAGTTAATATTCCACAGTGACTGAATGACTCACCCAGCACAGAAACTGAAGCACTTGTTTTTACCACCCCCTCAGTGTTGCTGGCTATACACTCGTACAGACCCTCATCGTCTTTCTTGACCCTCTCAATAATCAGGATCCCGTCGTCTCCCAGTGTGATACCTGAAACACATGAACTTTCAGTTAAATAGTTTTTAAAAAGTGCAGCATTTAAAACTTTGGATGCTTTTATTGCAGTTGCAGACTCGTAGTAGTGCAAAGGGAAGTTCAATTCTGGCACTTCAGCTTGTAAAAATCACTGTTTTCACTGCAGCTGAGGCAGCCTTTATGTCAAGCAGATGCCAGTGGGAACTTTTTGGATATTTTTTTTTCATTGTGCAAAAACTACAATTAACCAGAGAAAGGTACATCTCACAGTATATAAATATGGCTACATGAGTTTAACTGTATGTAACCTTTAATTTGTTAACAGACTACACACAGTTTCATGCACTTCTTGCCCTTCACCTACTTCATATTCATGCCATATATATATATATATATATATACACATATATATATAAAAGAAAACCAAACACTTGAGATACATTTCTCAGTGGTACCTGGATTTTTTTCTATAGGAAGGCCATTTTTGAGCCACATGATTTTGGGAGGAGGAACTGCTGAAACATTGCAAAACAGTCTCAGGGTTCTGCTACTGTTCACATCTTGGCTAGTCAGATTTTGACTCAGCCATGGTCTTCTTCTGGCTGCAGCAAAAAATAAATAAAATAAAACAAATAAATAAATGAATGAATAAAGGTTGAATTAGAGATCTTGTCACTGTTTCTTAGAAGAAAATTTGAATCAGTTTTTCATACACTGATCTAACTTACCATCCAGAGTTAGTGCAGCCTTCTTGAGTTGAGGCTTCTTGTTGACCTTGTAGGCTTGGCACTTATAACCTGCAGTGCTGTTTTGGGACACACTGTGCAGATATAGAGAGAGAAAAATGGAGTAGTGGTTGAACTGGAGACTAGACACGTTGGAAGTGATTGTTTGATTCCTGGAATCCAGCCACTCTAGATCTGTGTAGAGATAACGGGTTGCCCGACAGGTCAGAGTGACGTTATTCCCTTCAACTGCTTTTCGAGGTTCAATGGATATTTCCTCAGGGTGATCTAGTATGACAAGGAACACGGTAAACATGTTTTAGTAATTGGAAACAACATATTTAGTCATTTACATGGCATCTACATTTGACATTTGTTTTACAGGCATGCAGTTATCCTACTGGACAGAAAACCTAATTAGGACAGCAGTTTTTGACACAAAGATATTCGTCAGAAGACCAGGAATGTCAAATTCACAGTTGTTTCCTGCTTCATCATTATTAATTGAAAGCACGTTGCTGGTGGACAATGTTGGTCACGGCGCTTCTGCACTGATCCAACTGGAGTGAGGCTGAGTACGTGCCCCAAAGCATACTTGTTTATTCAGTTCACTGGAAAGCATTCTCTGTTCCGTAAGAGAAGACAGCTGTTTTTACAATCCTGTCCTCTTTTTTTTTAGCAGCATTCCATCATTCTCTGCCTTCCTCACCTCTGGAAGAGAGTGGGATTCCTCTTGGGAATTCTTTCACTCAGAGAGAATAATTTTTTGGTACTTGGCATCCACTTCAAAAGCAGTCCTTGACCCTTCAGGACATGTGATTCACGCAATGTTTTAGGAAAGGTGATTCACTTTATTGCAAAGTGAACTCTTGCTTGTGTGTGGTGACACCTCATCCCCACTGCTATTACATAACTGTCTCAATTGATTTTCATTTTGGGAACATTTGGAACTGCTCAGATGCACGTAAAAAGTAAATCCTTATTACACACACAGGCTTATGCAGAAAGACCAATGACCTGTTGGTGCAGGTTCAGGAATACAGTTATTCAGTGATGTTTTTAAATGCATGCCATAATAGCACTCCATATGTTTCAGGACTTGTTTGCCTTTCTTCCGCCCTGAAGCTGTTTAACTACAGTCGAAGATGTTTTCAATTAATGCCCCCCTCGGGTTTCTTTATTGCACAATGCAAACTGCACATTCCTTTCCTGTTAATGCAGCTCATTGCAGCATGCAATGTGTACACAGATCATTTGTAAGAATAGAGCTCATGGTGTGCTGTGCAATTAAAATAATGTGTCTCTGCATGCAGCAGAGTGGTTATAATTTAAAAAATAACATTTCACTTGTTGCATTCTGGTGACCTACTTACCATCAACATAGAAAGGCATTGTCATTTTGCTATGGCCAAGGTCATTCTTCGCTATACAGGAAAATCTTCCTGAAATGCGTGCATCGCCGATCACCAGGGTACTCACAGTCTGATTGGGATCAATAAGGCAATTATTATTAATTCTTCAAAGCAGATAAAATATAATAAAAAAAACAACAAATTCCTGATATCATAATTCACTTTCTGCTGTGACTTAGCCTGTCAGTGTGATATATCCTTGAGGTTTCAATCACCATCAGAACACTGAGTTGCTCTTAATAAACAAGTGGGAGGTCTGGACACAGCCTGGTGTGTTTTATACTCTCCAGCGCTTGACCTTAATGAAAGGATACAGCTGGAGTTTTAAAGGCCAAAGAGTCTCCTTCAGACTGGTGCTATAGATCTAGACCTGGGCCTCCATGTCCATTTCCTGGAAAGCACCTCCAATGCCATGCTTGATTTTAAGGTTAGCACAACATTTTAATGGCTTAAATAGACAAAATAATAAGTGAAACTTGGGTGAGGCCCAGACTGCACAGGGTTCTGTTTAATGTTCACAGTGACATCTGTTTTTGGGGTCAGTCGGCTACCTCAAAGAGAGTGAATGATGTGGGTATACTGTCTGGGTATGCTGGACTAAACTTCCTGGGCTCATAGGAACTATTGTGCTGACTGTGAGAGACCCAGCTGCAGCTATGAAACCATTTCATCGTCCCTGCACTCACACTGCAAACCTTGCAAACATTCAGGCCGGAAAATTAAATATCATAATGTCCAATCTATGGTGATAGAACATTTGTCAAAGCAGTGAGTGTGACCTTATGATATTATGTTACACCTATTACTCACCATTATGTAACATGAGATTGAAAGCAGTCACTGAAACGATTGTGCATGTCCTGAAGACTTGACCTGACCAAACACACTATGACCTCTGAGCCCAAGTCTTCCCTTAGTGTTTCCTTATATTATGACTCCCCTTTTTTTGTTGGGCCTTCTGAGGAGGCCCAGTCTTGACCATGTTCTCATTCACGGGCCAAAACAATTTATATGAGGTGGCAGAGAGGAATTTACTTCCAACAAATCTCTCTTCATTTTAACTGCTGCTTGTTATCATTGAACCTTAGTCCTGACCCTCATAAAGCACCAGTGACTGCCCACAGGTACTTGTAAATAAGCAGTGCCTCCATATCTATGTCAGGCACATATTAAAACTAATGACCTGTAAAAAGGGCCTAATTTACAGTTAGGCAGTGTGCAAATTATTGAATATATTTTTTGTTATGTATTTTACACTTAATGAGCGATCAGCAGCAACTTAAGGACTATAAATGCAGCTCAAAACAGAGAATGGATTGAGCATGATCAGTGATGCCTTTTCCTGCCAGTGAATTTGTACCCTAATTTGACCCAGATTGCTGTAATGGACTTCTTTAACCTAAACCTATAAAGAGACAAGGCCATGTACTGTCTTATTAGTAAAATTTTTTTTTTTACGTAATTATGTAGAATTGCATGACAAAAAAATCGTAAAACATAATCAAATTCAGTCTGCAAATGTCACTTTTCAGCCTGCACAGTCATATTGCTGTTGCACTGTTTCTAATGTTTAGAAACAATGCAAACTGTCCTCTTAACAAGAAAGTAATATGTTTAATTTAATTTATGCTGTTAACATAGCATTTTTTTTATATGCATAAAAACCAAGTGATTTGTCCTTGATTCCCTGGTAGCTTTATTCCAGGAATAAATACTGTCTCTACTCTACCTCTGATTTCTCCAGACCCAGATCTCGCTTCCAGTTCTTTCTAGTGAAATGTATACTAAAAGTGCATCCTACCTTGTTTTTTCCTTTAACTAGTTCAGGCTTCATGTTTATGCTCTTAATCCAGTTGTGGGAGTCAGTTTTCATTTTGTCATCCTCTATGACTGGCTCCACGTAACTGCAGGACAGAGAGAATGCAATAAAATCAACCATTCTGGACTTTGTACAATGTAAGAACAAGGTTTTATATTATTATATTTGCGAACTTTAATGTAGCAAAAAAACACACCCTGCCCATATCACATGATAATAATATATGCTCTCCTATCTCACTGTTAAAGCCTTCTCCTAAGTGTTCCCTGAATCTAGTGCAGGCTGTCCTAAAACCCAAAGAGAGCTTTGATTTAAGCCCCGCTGGTGGTGAACAATTAGTTTGATGAGTGGAGAAGCAGAGGAGGAAACAGCAGCAGCAACAGGAAGGGCTGTGCTGTGCGTCACCTCATACAGGAACACCCCTCCACGTTCTGGCCAGAGGAGATAAGGCTGATCCTGAGACCTTTGTGGTCAGTGATAACTTCTCAACCTGGCGATAAAGACACCCACATATTTCTGTCCCCTTAACAAGCTTCTCTCACCTCCAAACCCTCCCCAAACCTGACATTTCCCCTGCCCTCCTAACTCCCAAAGATTAAGATGAGAGATGATCTTGAAGGGCTGCATGCTGGATTTACAGTGACAGGTACTCTGCAGGCTCAGGGCAGTATAAAACAAACATTTTGCACAATTGGCCTCCCACCAGGCTATAGCTGTTCCTCTGTCTCATTAGCCGTCTGCCACAGCCCAGCCACTGTTCCTGGTGCCAGCTCTGATTATCTTTGGACCAGCAGAAAGAGTTGTTTTGACCTTACAAACCTCTGCAATATTTTATCATAAATCTGGTGAGCTACGGTTGGCTTTATGTGATAATGTAGTGAATAAAATCACGGGAAAGTGGTGGATTAACACCATGTAGCATGTAACATAATTCATCGCTTTCAGTCCACAGTGTTGTTTTTGTCACTGGCCTTGGAGCCTGATAACATACAGCTAATGGCCCTTTGTTTTCCTGATTTTACAACTCAAAGGCCATCCAAGACACAATCTCAGTGACTGTTCAAATGTTCATTTTGTGTGTGGGTTCACTACCAGGCCGGTATCCATGCACAGTCACACAGCATGCTCAGTTCTGTTCAGCACTGTAATAGCTCGGGGAATCTGAGATTTAATTCCCCCGTGTCTCCCCCTCAGCCTACAGAACCACTGACCACTAATGAGAGGGCAGCTCTCGGTGGCTTTGTTCCTTTGATTAATGGGTCATGTTCTGGGACAGAGTCAATTGAATCAAAGTAGGTCTGTTTTATAGAGGGATCCCCAGGCTAGAGTGGTGGCTCTGAATCCTGCAAAGGCATCTCTGCAGTCTGTGCTGCTGTTTGTGATTTTGATTCAGTATTGTGGAGTTTTTGCTCTCAAATGTACAGTTTTTGCAAAGGTTGTGCAGAGAGCGTCTAAAGGCACTAGGAAGTTTATTAATGTGACCTGAAAAATTATATAACTGATGTCAATATCCCACTGCCCCAAGTTTGAAACACAAGAGTAGGCATGCATTTTCAAGCCATTTACCAATAAACTTGATTCTTTCATCATCATCTTCTACATGGTAAAACTGACCTCCCACCCAGCATTAAAAGCACCTGTCATGGTCTCTGGATCTTGTTCCCAGTTTTTTGTTTTTTGTAAAGTTTTTAGTTCTTTGAGTTTTGCATTTTAGATTATATTTTCAATTGGTTCTTTGTGTATCTTTATTCTTAGATTTGCTGGTTGTAGAATTGTTCCTTTGGGTTTCTCTAGTGATTAGTTTATTTTTTCTGTTTTTTTTTTTTCTGGTAGTTTAGTAAATGCCGACAACTTAGATTTTAGTTTTGTATCCGAGCTGTCAGCATTTTCCCTCTCCTGGGTTCTCATTTTTGTGTTCCTATTATGATGCTGGTCATTTCCTGTTTTACTTTAAAAGTTAGCTGTTTCTTCTACATTTTCTTGAGTTTCACCTCCTCCCTTGCCTCGTTACCTTGATTATCTGCACCTTTTTGTTTTCCCCAGCTGTGTCCACTTCCCCTAATAATCCCTGTGCCGTCTTCTCCGTGCCTTCCCTGTCAGCTGGATTCTGTTTGTTTTTAGATCCACAATCTGTGGCTTACGACAGCATCAGGGATGAGCTACAACCATTGAGTTAGCTTATGTATCTTATCAGTGTGCTGGCACCATTAAATGCATTAAAAACAGCCTGAAAGGGTTAGCTGAACTATAAACCACTGCCTTAACAAAGCCGCTGTGCTGCGTGATCTAAATGTGAGGAGAGGACAAAAATAGCAACATTTTGTGCTTGAAATTTCCACAGTGATATGAATGAAAACTTTACTGAATTTATGACAGTCTAATACTATTTTAGATCATTAATCAATAATTGTGGATGTTCTAAGACTTCTGTAGCCACCCTGTGCACAGTTTTTAAAAAAAATGGCTTTATATCCACAGTCGATCGACACAATCACATTATCACAATTGTTATTCACTCAAAACATCAAATGGATACAAACAAGAGGCAACCTTCTGCAGACTGGCAAGTAAAACTGAAAATGCAGCATACGACAGGTATAGTTTATGACATGGTAACTTACATTATTCAACATATGGACAAGACTTTTTAAGACTACACTTAAGTGGCTGCATATAAAACATTTGTAACATAAATTTGTGCTTAAAATCAGGAAAAGTAACTGCCGAAATGCTTTGATGTTTTTAAGTATTGCTGAACCGTGACAGACCATCAATGCAGAACAGCTAGTGTAAACATTTCAGTGTTTAAAGCATAGCATGAGGGTGACTCACTTTTTAAACGCCATGTCTGTGTGAAAAGGTTGCCAGTACCAAGTGATGATTGGCAAGGGAAAGCCGTAAGCAGTGCAGGTTAGGTGATACTCCTTGCCAGACATGTAAGGTTGCACATCCACAGTAGCAAGCTCCGCCTCTGAAATAGTTGGCTTCACTGCACACACACACACACACACACACAAATGTAAAGAGAAAAACAACATGTTAGAATGGTGGTCAGGCTTACCTCCTTTAAGAAGCGAAGAAAGAACTCCCACTCCCACATCACACATTTTTTTTTTTTATCAGTCATGAACAAATAAAAAAGAATCCAAGTTACATTTTAGTGAAACAAAGTTCAGCATGATAGGATCAGTAAATTATTTTGTTTTGTTTTTTTTCCCACCGTGAGTCAAATTGATTCAACTTAGTTTCACGCCCTGGTTGTCCACGCCCCACTCTCTGCCTCACTTGGTTAGATCAAGCATCAACCCTCCTGTCCCTGCCTGCTGTGGAAACTGAAAATGTCTCAAAATGAATGACAGTCTTGATGAACAGCTATAAAAGGCGTGCCGGTGATATTAGCTGTCCTTTAGACAGCGTGTAGGAGAAGACTGGGGGATGGCTGGCTGGCCCAGGGCTCTAGGTCAAAGAACAATCCCACTGCAGTCCATGCCTGGGTCAGCGAGTCAACCATTTGTGCTGTAATGAGCAACAGACAAAGATACGTCACCCACCTCGGGAGGCACTTGTCTCAGCCACACACACACCTGCATATCATGTAGTAATGTGGAGGACTGTGACAACTGTAAAAATAGTTCTCGAATTCATGGCAGGAATTTCTCTCTGCTTTGTTTATTTGTGTCTGTGGATTTTTTTTCATTCCAATAAATAAAGGTCCTGTGAAGTAGGGCAGTCATGGATCATAAATAAAGTTTATACAAGCCAGGAGGGGGTCTGATTTTTCCATTTATGGCACACTACTTGGACTCCTCAAAAACGTTTAAAGAATGCAGTGAAAATAGCTGCCCCCCCCCCCCCCCCCCCCCACCCCCCAAACTACACCC
>VUQJ01010207.1:4982-17519 GCA_015108635.1 Andinoacara biseriatus
GCTGGCTACAGTAACTACTCATGACTCTTCGGGTCGAATCCCGGCCAGGGCATGCATCCAGTAAGAGCCCCCCCCCCATGCTACCCAAGCCTAATATGAGGTATGAGATATAACTGAAGCCGTGCCGGCTCGGACATCACACGATTAACAAGATCCGCATCAGGTTTTGAGAAATACCATAAGAATGCGACGCAAGTGGATACAAGATGTGAATCGAGAACTGTTGGAATGCTACTACACATGTAATTCCAGTGAGAGGGGTTACATATAGTGGATGTGGGACCTATGGATTCTTTGATACCCAACATCCAGACTGACATCGAAACAACTCATAGCTCAGTGTTCCAACATCTGCAAGAAGCAACTGCTATCACAGCTACAGATTGATGAGATACAACAACGAAGTAGCCTCTGAAAGTCTGCTGGAAGATGTGAATGCATATATATGTATATGTGTGTGTGTGTGTGTGTGTGTGTGTGTGTGTGTGTGTGTATATGTATCCATCCATCTGAGTATAATAAAAAAAAAATCACAATATTTGCATGACAATATGTAGAGATAATCATTTTTGACACACTTGTTTGTCCCTAGTCTGCATTGTCATCAACATGGGCTGTTGTCAGATTGTTTACTCCTGAAGAAATAACTGACAGCCTCAATACCCCAATCTGCCTCTCAGGGCTTTAAACATGCCGTGTATTGGATGGGCCATTGAATTCAGCCAGAAGTCTTTTAGATGCCTATGGGAGGAAACAGGAGCACATTAAAAGTGCTGATGAATCCAATCAGGCTGTTCGCAGGCATCCAACACAGATATGCCGGTGCACTAAGCAGTGGTACTCAGGGGCTTAATTAGAAGGATGCTCGTGTATTGTTTTTCAGGCATTAGTAAAGTCTGTGTGTCCTGATAATGGAATTGGCTGGGAAATGGAATCGTTTGGCCCTGCCTTCATGCTGCTAGGCCTGATACTGCTTGTCAACACCATTGTTTCCTAACCCTCCCGTGGAGCCCCTATCGATGTCAGTGAAGGAAGACTGCTCTGCAGCAGCCAGCCAACCCCTCAGCTGGAGAACTCAGATTTGCCTGTTAGCTAACAAGGCCCTCCATACTGGAGAGTCTTTTATATGAGACTTTACCTCTAATTAGCAGCTACAGTTCTCCCCTACAGCCTGACACCTCAGATCATTTCCATCATTGCATGTAGGCTGTTTTATTTAGCTCTTCAACACTTTACTAGAGTGCATTACACTATGTCTTCATACCTCGACTTCGTGACCTTTTACTTCACCCAAAATCTGATGTGTGAAAAGCTACAGAACTGAGCAGGTAGTTCAACTAGTTTTTGCAATGAAGGAGCAGTAGTGACAAATGAGGGTGTAAATCGAGACACGCATTAACAGATGCGCAAACAAATTAAATATGACAAATTTTCTTTTTGTTAATTCTGTTAAATGTTTAATTGATAACTCATCTGTGTAGTCTTTGATGTTTTTATTCAGTCAACTTGAGCAGGGGTATTTAAACTTTTTGTGGTCTCTTATTGGCTGTGACTCAAAAGGTTGCACATTGAAGTGCAGGTCTACCAATCAGAAGGCTGGTGGTTCAATTCCCAGCTTCTCTAGTCTGCATGTTGAAGTATCTTTGGGCAAGATACCAAACCCTGAGTTGCCCCTGATTGATCCATCAGTGTGTGTGTGTGTGTGTGTGTGTTTGTGTTTGGTAAAAAGCACTTGTATGAATGTGTGTGAATGGTTAAATGAGGCTCATAGTAAGAAGTAAGAAAGCTCTTTGAGTGCTCACCTATAGAGTAGAAAAGCCTTATATAAGTACCAGTCCATCTTACAGGGGTGAAAGCTTTCAAGTAACCCCTCAAAATGTAAACACTGGTTTACCTGGATTTGTCTTTGCATCACTTGATGATGTGGTCTGATTTAATTATTTGGATTTGTGTAAGCACTTTTCCATCCTAACCAGCTGGCTAGCTGCCTAATAAGCCAAGCCATGCAGAAGCATGAATGGTTCTTAAACATTAATTGCAATTTAATGACAGATTGACATGCTACCCCAAAACAAATGTGGGAGGGAGTCATGGAAACACACAATTATTTAAAATGGTCTCTTTCTGTACATTTCTATACATAAAAACACTTTACACCTTTATTACTTATAATAAATTACAATGATGAGGTTTTGGCTGTCGTTTGTGGATATACAGTATGGGAATATTTTGCGAACCACTATCGTACGATCTGTGTATAGCTTTATAGTTGTATTTATTGCCCATCTGTGTGAGTAGTCACATAAAGGCAAAACAATGTGTATCACATGGGTGTTTGTTAATCTTGATAGCTTAAATTAAAAGTTTGTCATCTTTCAGGCACGTGTAGTTTCTGTTGTCATCCAGTTAGGAGTAAAAGATATTTGAAACCATTTCCTTGTATCCTGGGCTACTTTTCCTGTAATATCTGCTGACATGACAGTGGCAGTTCACAGCAGGTTAGTTAGAACTTCAACTAACCAAGCCGCCCACTTGATGTGGGAAAAAAGGAAGCTTAGGAATTCTTTCTTTGGGTGAGGCAGGAATTCAATCAGTCAAACTATGGGGCTAGGAAACTGGGCATCCAACAGTTATGCTTCAGCACTTTTCAATTTGGGCTTGGACTGCCTCAGCCTCTGGCCTGTAGCATATCGTTAATGAAAGTCACATTAGGCATCCCTGTCATCCTAGTCATCAACCAGTTGGTTTCATAGTTGAATAGGAGGCTAATGTTTCTAGTTGCATTGAAGACAGCTGTCCTATGACTTATCTATACTTCTGTTTGCTGGATACCTGCTGGTTCTATCAATAAACAATGTGCCCCAACTGTTCTGGAAATTCCAACTGCCTTCTGTTTAAGAAACCTAAAGAAGTGAAAAGGATGCTAATGTAGCCCGGAAAATTAGTTTGTTCACGAGACTACACAGAACTGCTATTTCTTTTAGGGCATGGCCTTCTCCCTCCATCCCCAAAACTGATAAAACAGTTTGAGTGTAGGGTCACTGTTCTGAAAAGCCATCAGCTCTTTGGTATAACCTGGCAGGGTGTGAGTATTGCTTTGCCTGTTATGTGCCTCAGCAGACTCTTTTTCCACAAAATCTGCCTCCCTCTGTAGCACACCAGACCTGTAGTGACCAGGTCGAGATTCAGAGCTGTCCCACCTCATCAAATTACAAAGAGCAAGGCAATGATCAAAATCTGACGCCTTATCAGTTTCAGGCTTGCCTGCAATCTCTTGCCTAGACAGGGTATCGGCTGCTTTGCTACACCCAGGGCAGTATTTAACCTCAGAATCAAAAACTGAAACTCTGCTCTATTGCACCTAACCTGGCTGTTTTGAGGTGGCACAGAGGATTATTATCAATTAGCACACGAAACTTGGATCCCAGCAAAAGGTCATGAAGTGGCCCAGCAATCTATGAGAACCCATAATTAAATCTCCTGTAATAGCTGCAGAACCCCAAAAATGACTGGACCTCTTTGAGAGTGGCTGAAACCTTTCAGTTTTTAACTGCAGAAATCTTGGATGGATCTGTCCCAACATGCTCAGCAGACACCTCATTACCCAGAACCTTGACTGATTGTTGTAGGAAAGCACACTTCTGCAAGTTTACCTTCAGACCAGTTTCTACCAGTCTCTTAAGCCTCTCCAGGTGCTGCTCAAAGTCCCTGAAAAAAAGTCATCTAGATATACCAGAAGGATCTGAAAATTACTCATAGTAACCTGCATACGTCTTTGAAATGTAGCAGGTACACACACCAAATGACTCGTATACTCCTAGAGACCAAATGTGGTAATAAATGCTGTCTTGGGTCTATCTCTCTCATGCATGGCTATCTGGTGGTACCCACCCCCAAGATCAGTGGTTGATCAGTATGGTCACATGACCTCTTTATCTGGTTAGTTCTTTTACTTGGAGAATACAAGATTTAGTGGACTTTCAATTTGCTCTTGATCATTTATTTATCCGCAATTTCTCGCAAGAAAACAGCTGCCCTTTTCCCTGACCTTTCCCTGGCCCAACCCTTCACTATTATAGTCTTTAACAATTCATGATTTTTATGCTTCTGTCTCATGGCTTAAGGACTTTCTTGTGTGGTGTAGAGGTCATGAATTTCTACATTTATGCAGGGAAGGTTAGATGTCTTGGATCTCCTCACAATGTGACCTTAACCTTTACCTGTGTGCCTAATACGGTTGTAGCCAGGTGTTGCAGAACCTCAGCTTTCAGGAGATCCAAACTGAAGGCCACTTGTGAGTTTGTGTTGTTCTGACAAATGAACTTGTTGTGGCATGTTTGGTTAAAAACCATTTCTAGGGCTTTTATGGTGCAAGTTAATGTACACATGTTGCTTTTTTTGAGGTGCTTTGTTCCCATAAGTTTAAAATCCCTAGCATGAAAGCACACTTTTTTTTTTCATGTAAGTGATTCCTGGTCTTGTCATTTAACCACTAGTGACAGGTGATTCCAAAAACAAGCTGAATTTAGTTTGTCTTGTTTTTTCTGGAATCTCCATAAATCTATGTGATGGTCAAACTGTCTTTTGGCATTTTTCATAGATTCGTCTGAATAAATGAAACCAATTGTATTGATAGTAACAATATGGTTCTTTGCTAAGTTGTCTGTTATGTGTATATACAACCCGTGTCTAAAAGACCTTCAGAAAGCCTGGAGAACGATTCAAGACCACTTTAAAAATTGCAAAAAAGTCTTAACTCCTTAGAAACAAAATGTAATGAAATGATAGGTGGCTCAGGACTTTTGCACAACACCATATAGTCAAATACGTTCTCTGTGTATTTATGTAACATGTCTTCATCTGTTTGGTTTGGGTGTTTTTTGATGTGTCGCATCAGTTTCTTTTGACACGTTGACAGTGAAATCCTGTTTTTGGATCTCACTTTAGGGGGGAGGCCCTTGTTTTTCCAACTCTTCACTTGACTTTGTTGTCTATATCATGTCACTTCTCTTAGCCAGTGGCTTCGTTTTCGAAACCCCAGCTGTCAAAACGTATCACACTCATTTATCTGCCTGGGAGACAGGATGCACAAAAACAGGTCTGAGTGACCACTGTGGTTAGATTTGGAGGATAAGGCGTGATGGAAAAAAAAGCTTTGCCGCTGCACACGAAGGCCCACACATGAATGTCAGCAGTATACACTGGCTAAATATGTGTACTATGAATAGTTAAAGTCGTATTTGAGAAGGAGACTAGTCCACTATTTAACAGCTTGAAAGGTTTTATAAACCTAGGTGTGGAACATGTGGAACTTGTGACCCTCCATCTGTATTTGCCTGCATGGCCTCTCACAGGCCCAGAGAACACACGCTGCAGTAAGATGATTTGTGCTGTGCTGTGCAGTGAAATGCATCTTGCCAGTGAAAACTTTGACCACGAAACATAAACCAAAACCTCAAATGATAGTTTCATTAGATCCTATGAACTGAAGGAAGACTTGTGGTGTGGATTCGGAAGCTATTGCTGTTTTTCTAACTGAATTACAGAGATTGATGGCTCCGACTAGCATAAATCACGAAGTTTCTTGAGCTGACTCAGTGGTCTTGGGTGCACCCTCCCTGCTGTTTTCTGATTTATTGTTAGTTTGGCCATTTGGTGAATACTTCAGCGTGCACCAAATCATTTGGCCCCTGAGAAATGACGACAGGAGCAGAAAGTAATGTTCATTAGTTGACAGATCATTCTTTTCCACACTGTGCATGACATGATGTTCGTTTAAAGGGGAATTCCAGAATTTCTGACTCTGAGCTTTATTTTGTCATGTTTGGTATCAGTCCAGTATTGAGTGACAGGGTTACAATGCGCAACAGCAAAACAGCTGTGAAGTAATTCCACTGGGCAATTGCCTGCGTCAAGTGCTTGTTTTTGCCACTGACGGCCTCAAATTGGTGTTCTAAGTGTGTGTGATTGTTTTTGATGGTATACTTACATGCATTTGCACGTACTGATCTGCAGCAGCACTGTCCACATTTAGAACAGCATTTCTCTTCAGATAAGGTTCCTGGAATAGTTTTTTGTTCAACTAGCAGTACTTCATTAGTTTTTTTTTTACTGAAGAGAGAAATTCACAGCACTATAACTTTGGGACAGAAAACAAAGTTGAAAAAAAAAATTACCAGCATGGTTTTTAGAGGGTTAGTAATGTTAGACATGTTGAAATGTAACTATCTGCCACCCCGTGGCCCATTGTTGGGCTACTATAAACACAACAGAACAGGCAAGCTCTACAGATATGATGCAGATGAGATGTACCTTATTCATCACAAAGGTTTATATACGTGTCCAAACTTTTGACTGGTACTGTGTGTGTGTTTCTGGTTTTTTTTGTTTTTTTTTTAAAGTACACATTGAAGGTCAGTCAGTGCGATACGGCACCTGCGAGTGCCAGATTGGTAGAGACAAGTGCCTTTATATGCCAGAAAATAGACACTACTCATGAATAAAATTGCAATCACCGTCTTAGATGACACCCCTCACAACACAAGGGATTCTTGTCTGAAGTGTTAATATTGGTCTGCTGCACCGTAAGCCCAGCGGCTGTCATATACACAATCAGTTGTTAAAAGCTTTGCTTAAAAAAAATCGCGTTAATAAATAGATGCACAGAGGTAGAATGACAGCTGAATAGGACTAGGCGTCAAGTGAAAAAGAACTGCTGCACTTTAAAAACAGTCTAAGACACTAGACTGTTCTGGGAATGGTATTGATGAGCTATCACTTAACAGGAGGATAGCACACAACTTCATCAACTCTCTGTCCTCCAAAGATAGTTGGATGAACGCTTTGCAAAGTGTAGTTCATTGTGATGTTTCCCCAGTTTGGACACAGTTTGGAACCATTATGTAACCATTTTGTTTGTTTTAATAACAGTAAATTACACTGTGTGTATCCAACTCATAGGTGAACATCTCTCTCCAGTGCACTTGAACTTTTAAGATGCTTTTTTTCCCTGAAAGAACTCACCTCCTGTGGGATTTCAGAGCAAGATTATGCTAGAGATCATTTCCTCAGAGTTTGTCAGACACTGGTTCATCAGTCTGAGACTTTCAGTGACAAAAACAAACCCTTTTACTTTGAAATGTACAATAGCCCCATGGGATTACCTTGGACCCATTCTGAGGTTGCTGGTTTTGGCAATCTCACACTATTGGACACATTCCAAACTTCTGATAACCCTTATATTTTCTTTTAATCTGCCAAATGGGTTGCACACAATGTACTGAATAGAAATTAGTGCATGACTAAATTAGCTGTTTTCACATGACTTTTAAGACACAAACTTTGCTAAAAGAACCGTCCTAAAACTTCAGACTGAATAGTATATTTGTTCTTATTAGTATATCTGGTAAACCATGGTACTCTGCCACTGGTGTGAGTGTGTGAGTTGTGTTAAAAAATGCAGTCTGTACATTATTTTTGGCTGTTGTAATGTTTCTCTATTAACTGCTTGCCTCCCATTTATCCTCTCATGCCCTGTGATTATTGCGATGTGCTCAGCATCCTGTAATTTGCTGTTCCGGAGGAGCTTGTTCTCATGTGCTTGTGGTGTGAGGCAAGAAGACAATTGGCACAGAGGTCTGTCACTAGGCAGAAAACATTCACTTTGTACTCCACAACTGCAGAACAGGAACACGAGTGGTTGCAGTTGATTAACTTACTTAATTACTGAATGCACACAAGTTCAACTACCTCAGCTTAGTCCTTTTTGTGCGTTTAACTGCATCTTTCATAACTGTTTAGTTGGATAGTGCCTGTGTTAAAGTGGGTTTAGACATCTTAGTGGTTTGAAAGGCTCTTTTAACCAGATGCTCTCTTCTATAGCTCTTGATTTTATTAATCAAATAACGAAATTCCTACCAACAAGTTTAAACAGCTAATCTCATTCTCTCCTATGGAGAGAAAAAGTTTCTCCCTTGCCAACCAACAGGGTATTCCCAGAGAAAAGAAAACACATTGTCTGACAGGTAGTGGTACAATCATATCACAGTACAGACCTTTCAAAACAGTGACAGTATAGCTGTCTAGCTGTCTCAGGGGGCCAAGAGCCACTGTTCTGACATGTCCCTGAGTCAGCGGTCTAGAGAGAAGCTGGAATGTGGTCATGACTGTACATGTGTACTCTGTGATGCTCGACTGGGGTGCAGAGTTAAAGGATCACTCTGTTTTTCCACTGGAGCCTTCCTTAAGTTCAGTGAGTGAGATAGAGAGCGATATTGCAGCAGTAGATGGAGCATGAGATGCTCTGTGGATTCCTCCACTCTTACATGTTCATTGTCATAATGTATAAAGAAGCCCAGTCTTCACACTTTTCATTTGACAAAGGATTTCACAAAGATGTGAGCACTTTACTAAAGTGGCTTGCTGTTCTAATTGAAAACAGAATACTGTATTTGGGCAGTATGGTTCAAATCCACCATCTGACTGGGGACCTTTATGTATGTAGTTTGCATGTTCTCACCGGGTTCTCCGGCATTCTCCCACAGTCCAAAGACATGCATTTTGTGGGGTTAGGTTAATTGGTGATTCTAAATTGCCTATACAGTAGGTGTGAAAATGTTGTCTGTCTCATTGTGTTGGGCCTGCGACAGACTGGCGACCCTGGGCAAGAAAACTACATAGAAAATGTGTACTCGTAGGTAAAAAGGAGGTCCTTATGTGTCCTTTGCAAACATTTAAGGGCACCATATCTTTTTCACTTGTTTGGGTCTTAGGCTCATTCACACAAGGCTGCAAATACAGAAGAGGATAAAGGTGGTTTGCAATGCATTCCTTTTGCTGAAAACAAATCTACACAAATTGGAGGAGGGTGATTATTAAAGCCTGATCCAATTCTTAACTGAAGAAGACATTTTGTCTCCTTTATGCAGCAGACGCAGTAATTGTCTGTTCTTCTTTAGTGGAAATCAAAACAAAGCCCTAGGTTTAATAACGATCTGTGTTCATAACAGCTTCTCACAGCAGTACATCCTTAGCATTTCAGCAAGTCATATTGCACAAGGCGAGCTCATATGGGAAACTTTCACAAAACTGTGTGCTCGTCTCTGAACTATACAGTTTTCATCTGAGCGGGGAGAGAAGACTTTATTGAATTTAAAGAAAAATGATAACATCATGTGGAGACAGTGTGCAGAGAAAATAGACTTTTATCAAGAACCGTTGTTATTGGAGGGCTGCGGTGCTCGCTGACTTCGTTGCAACTTGGTTTGTTTTCTTGTGCTCTTCTCTTAATTCTTCATTTCCAGCCACCCTAGGGATGTGACGAAAACAACAAAACAAAAATAGATTTCAAGCATGAGAGAAGAAAAGATTAACAGTACAGAGGAGAATGGTGTTTTGTGTCTCCTGACCCTGACCCTCTCTGCAGGTCTGCATGACTGTATTTTCATTTAGGTGAGAGGTTTGTGCTGGGCGCTCAGCAGCTCGTAGTCTGTTAAAAACAGAGTATGGCTGATGCTCTTTGCGTGACATACACAATTTTTGCAGTTATTTAACCCACCAAAGTCAAAACTTTGTACCTGCACTCCTGATACGCGGTTCGTTCTGTAATCGCTGACAGATGTGTATGTTTGAGGGTGGTATCAGGTTTCCTTGAGGTGGAAGGGGTACAGGCCCAGAAATAGCAGCAGCAGTAGGCAGCTGGGGCCCGTGTCATCCTGAGAGGTGCTGCAGCAACCAAGGCCCATCTGGAGGGAACACAGAGCCAAGGACACTGCAGAAGCAGGGGGAGGTGAAGCAGAGATATGATGCAAGGCCCCTATCATTGTCCTCCTCACTGAATATTTAGAAAAGCAAAGTCTTTCTTTCTTTCTCTTCCTCTGCCTTTCACTTTTTGTCTTTTTCTCTCGTTCTCTCTGTCTTTCTTTGTCTGTCTGTCTGTCTGTGTGCGCGTGTGTGTGTGTGTTTGAGGTTGACCAGTTTGATTTGTTATTTTGTGTAATATTTGTATACTTTTGTATGTTTTGTCTGTTTTTCTTTCTTATCTTTTCTCTTTCTGTCTTTCTGTCAGTTTTTTTTTATCTATTCTTTTCTGGTGTTTTTTTTTGTTTTTTTTTATCTATTCTTTTCTGGGGTTTTTTTTTTGTCTTTGTCTCTTTTGACTTAACCCCTGACAGACAGAAATGGAAGACTTTACGTCACCTCAAAGCCACGCTCATCACTTCTCATCTTACGCCCTCCTCTCCACTTCCCATCTTCTCACTTTGGCCTGCTGGGACAGTGTCAGTGACAGAAACACCGCCAAACTTGAGTGCTGCGCTGTCTCACCACGAGAAAGCCATGCAGATATCAGTAGTACCACCACTCATCTATTGTGCTTTTATATAACTTACATGTAGGAATGTGGAACACTGATTACAGCAAAGGCTTGACATTGAATCTGTCTGTTCTTCATCTGTCTTGACTTTTTTGTGAAATGAGCCACATTTATGCATCCATACATTTCAGAGCTTTACTTTTACACATTATTGGCTCATCAGATATTAATGCTTTTAAAATACAGAATGGACAGGAACACATTTACTAGGCTGGTTGATGATTCATTGGATAATTTATAGGTAAGATGTTGCTATTTATTTATTGAAAATTAATACTCAAAATACTCCAGAGGCAATATGATGAGACTTTCATTGGGTGCTTTATTCTCTTCATCTTTCATTCTCTTGAGGCTAACAGAACTTCACAATAAGAATAATGAAGAATAATGTGTAACGAGAAGAATCACTTTGACAGTTTCCGTAAACATGGTGCAACAAATGTGTTGCTATAGTGTTTGTTTAGATTTAGTGTCAATTATAATCTTCAGTCCCTCACACTAGCATGCTTTGACCATACAGACCTCTGCTCACTCAGTGATCATGTATTGCTATTTCTGCCTAGTGTAGGTGTTGTTTTAATGGCGCAGAGCACTATACAGCACTGAGGGTTTAGTGTGCTGGACTCACAGACTTTGGCAATCAGGGGCATCCATCATCCCGACAATTTATAGTGTGATGGAAGGAGAGAGAGAGTCGGACATGTAGAGAGAGGTGGAAATACATGGAGAGGCAGAGAGAGAGAGACAAAAAGAGACATTATCAGAGCGACATAAACAGACAAAGTGACAGAGCCAGAGAAGTGGGTGTGTGAAAAGCATATATAAGAAGAGGGGTAAAATGTCAGTGTAAAAGCATTTGTATGATTCACTCAGACAGACCCAGTGGGTAAACAGCTGTAATCATAGTTCAGCAGCAGACATTAACAACCTGTCTCTATACTGCTGTTAACATGTTGAAGTACTGTGCATTCAGCCTGGATTCCTGTAATTCAAAACTCAAGTGTAGCGCCCACTGTCACAGGCACAATAGTATCAGGAACGGGTGAAGTTACAGTCAGGGGGTTTATTTTTTGTACTTTATCTGAATTAGTAACATCATTATGTATCCCAGAGTAGTGTGACATCCTTGTGAGTTTAAAAGTCATACATTAGACGCTATAAGGCTTTAAAATCCCCATGAGATGTGAAGTGTTTGCCTCTGATTACGATGACTTGCAAAAAAGGAGAGGAGGCTTTTCACAACTTCAGCCTGACTCTAATAATGAGACCACCCCTGGTCTGAGTGACCTTAAACTAAGAACTGCACTGTACCCCAACCTCCACCTGGTCTGGCCAGATCAAATGTCAAGAGGAGGAAAAAACAGAAACACTTATTTACATAAAGAGCTATGAAGTGATGCATATAAAACATGGCTATCACAACAGCGAGGATCGGCAGATAGTAATACGTTTGTCATCGGTGGCCGCCCTTGAAAGCAACACTTTTCTAATCTGCTCCCAGTTTTTTCTGGGAGTGCACAATATGATCAGTAAATGACTTAGTTGATTATTGATTGAAATTCTGAATCAAATTGATAGTTCGGCTAATGTATGTTCCTTATCCATCCTTCCCCACGCCCTGTATTAGGTTTTCATTTCTCCCTGAAGTACCCCTCTGCAAATGTTTATCTCCCCTCTTCGTGGAGGGGTGAGCGCTTCTTGTAGTTGGTCCCAGAATAGTGGGAGTCCAAGGGAAAGCAGCAGGAAAAGGAGTACTGTGTACTTTGGGTGTCTGTTTTCATGATGAAGGTTTTATCAAAATCAGAATTCTTCAGTAAAGGCTCACACTAATGTAATTTAGCCCGATCAACCCCCATTTTTAAAAATCCCGTTTGCTTCCCATAGAATGTTAAGATGCAAATTTAGGGCTCGACATCCGTTTCTCAGCAGCAGCTGGCTCAAAGTTCATCAGAGCAGAAACATGTACGAGGCCAAGGAAAATATTTGGGGAGACGGATAACAGACACAGAATGTTGTGAGGTTTACTTTGAGCTACAAGCGTGGAAAGGTCATATTATTGTTCATCAAAGATTCTTCAGTAAATAAAGCCTCATTCAGTAAATATATTTTCTTCTGGCCTCTATCCTCTTTTTTTTTTTTTTTTCTTTTTTTCTTCTTTTCTCCTT
>VUQJ01010208.1:2008-23412 GCA_015108635.1 Andinoacara biseriatus
ATTGAAAGTGCAGACGTCTGGTTTGACTTTCAGGCTCACGTTTGGCCCCGTCACACCAATAAAATTCAATTCAATTCGATGTTATTTATATAGTGCCAAATCACAACAAAGAGCTTTATATTGTCCGTAAAGACCTTACAATAATACAGAGAACAGTCAAAACAACCCCCTATGAGCAGCACTTGGTGACAGTGGGAAGGAAAAACTCCCTTTGAACAGGAAGAAACCTTCAGCAGAACCAGGCTCAGGGAGGGGCAGCCATCTGCCGTGAGGGGAGAGAGAGAGGAGAAAAGACATGCAGTGGAAGAGAGCCAGGGATTAATGAAATAAGGTTTCATCAAACAAAGAAAAAGTAACAAAAATAAGGGAGAGGATTCATTCTGTAAAAAATGTGATGATTAAACTGTGCGTCTGTAAGAGAAGAAGGCCAAACAGCCAGACTTCTGATGGGCCACAGTAACATGGAGCACTATAACAAATCTTATTTGCTTTAGCTAATAGTTAATCATGCATAATTCTAATCAAATGTAATTGTAATCAAGTCTAATCAATATAATGAGAAAGTATAAAGTTAAGAATGTGAGCTGTACTGATGTGTCTGAGATATGAAAGGTGATGAATGTGAGTAAAAGTCGGTAATCCCAGCCGAATGCGAGGGAAGATGTGGGCGATACAGGAAATGCCAAATAAGGCAATAGGAAGGACAGTGTGAAGGTGTGCATGTGGGCGCATGCATGCTGATGAGAATCTGTGAATGGATGTTTCCATCAGTTTGTGTGTGAAAATCTCACGTAGGATTCCCACGCCTGCAGAGAGTGGGCGAAGCAGGCCCAGAGCATAAAAGAAGCTGTTTTGGAAAGATTCAGCGTTCCTTCTCCAGCTCCCTGAGGACGGAGAAGACAACATCTGAAGGAGTCCACAGCTACAAACTGAAATGTGGAGCTACATAAATTAACCATTTTTTCCAACCACTGTGAACTCATGATTGGATTTTAATTTTTGGTTTTCTTTTTCACATTTTTGCTGTGTTGAGATTTAATGGAGAGAGAAATTGAAGGACCTTCTAGAGGATTTATCAACCTTTCCATGTGGAGTACTTCAAGCACCTACTGAAGTTCACCAATAAAAGTCTTTGAAACTTTTGATTGTTCTTCATTAAATCATGCACGGCTAACAGCACCTTTCCAAAGCACAGAGGAAGTCTGCAGCCTCTCTCTCCCGTTCTCCCTCCAAGCATCCACACCTCTGAGCTTTGATTGGTTTGATCGTTTACGCTCTACTGACAACACCACCTCTGACTCAGCACACCTCCCGTTACCATTATGTCCTCTTATCTTATTTGTGCAGACAAACTACTGATTGGCATAAAAATCTGTCTCTTCCCAGTTCGTCACTGCCTGTGAACCAACCTCTGACACATCCTTATCCTTTCATAGAGACAGGATAAGGATGAAGACATATGAGAAAGCATTTATCATTTATACATGTGCAGATCTTTTTCATACTGCACGAGGGGGCTGCCTCCAGCTCACATTATGTCACCCCCAATATGCAATAATGAAAACATATTCACGCTGACCCGTTTGCTATAATGGGTGGTCCTGCGTGAGGCTTCCTGGAAATAAATTGAAACCTAATGACCGGAATGATGGGAATCGGTGACATGCTGCCATGTTCGATACTGCCGAGTCTCACATCACTGCAGCACAGCACCACCTTAAACAGGATGGCGTTGGTGTGTCACAAAGTTCACTGAGTTGAATTGTGTTACATAACCACAGAAAATTCCACCTCGTGTTTGCAGCAGACATTCCGAAGCGCTCGAGCGACAGGTGAAGCAGAATCTTTGTGACCTCCACCTCTACCATGGGAAATTCACATCCAACCCTACAGGTAAGCCGCCGAGCTGCCTTCCCAGTCACGGCCCCCCTGGAGAAATCACACCAATTGCCATTTGGAGAATTAATTCAGTGACCTATGGTAATTCTAAGTTTCATTTGCTCTGTGTTGGCTGTGTTTGAACTACGAATGAGAGCTGCTCGCTTGTCTCTTCACTCATGCAAAATGCATTTTGGATAATTATCTGTAGCCCACCCCTCCAAAAAACATTAAAAAGGAGCATTAACTGCAAAGTCTTTCCTTTAGGACTGTGATCATTCAGCTCAAACATCTGATCAGGACCCAGTCCAGTTTCTTTGGCTGTGGGCTGCACAGGTAGAGCTTTTTATGGCATCTGCACTGGAGAGGCGAGCACAACCCGGCCAAAGCAACTTTCTGATCCGGCTGCAATAACCTCCCTGCTCAAAGTCAGCACTCCAGTGGACTGGATCTTCAAAAATCAGCTGTCAGCTCAGGGACATATTGCCCAGTGTCTATTCTGAGCTCCTGCTAACGATGAAAAGGCTGAGGGAGACGGGCGACCACAGGGATCGGCCGGTGTCCATTCATCTGTGTGTCAAATGTTAATTTGTGAGGAGCCTCTTAAGATTACACTAATTGGTCCAGAGGGGGGCGCTTCATCAAAGGTCAAAACTTTAAGGCCAAAAGAGCTACAACACATTCCCCGATGATGCCTTCAGGGTCTCTGCTCTGCTGTTTAAACAATTACAGCCACGGACTCATCACTGATGGACACAGAGTAATAAAGATAAAGCATACTTATGAAAACAATGATTTTATATTTAACTCTAATTCCTTCATTTTAAATGTGATTTTAAAGTGTTATCAAGCAAAATGTTGAGTTATTCCAAATTATTATAATGAAGCCACAGGAGGTAGTAAGTATGTGGACACCAGAGAGAGCAGTTTTTCTTTTTCTACTCTGCTTATTGTGTAGTGTCGTCACACAAACTGGATCATCATCAGGTTTCACCCCAAACCCCTGGTAGTAATGACTTGGCTCATGTGATGACACAGTGGATCAATGACCACCTCCAAAGGGAACAACCCCCACTAGGGTTTAATACCTGGGACTGTCCACCTTTAGCTGTTAGAACTGAAGGAGCCTTTTGGATAAAAAGTGAATCGTCCAGTCACCATTTTTTCAAGTTCCTGAGAGTACCGTGACCTGGATGACTGAGAATCTACACAGACAAATATAGATTATACATAAAAGACTCACTTTTAGCTTTGTACCCATTGCCTTTAAACTTTTTTGGACAGCTAACAGCAGCTAGCTTAGCTTTTCAATGAAGTCACAGGAGCCATATTATTGTCAGATAATTGCATTAAAAATGCTCCAAAAGGCTCCAACAGCACAAACACGATCCAGAGGTCCAGTTCAGCGACTCCAGTTAGGTGAGGGGAAGTTAGCCGACAGCTAGCAGCTACAGCCGCCTGTGTCACCATGCATACACATATATACACCTAGACGCTGCATTGAGTGCTGACTCGTACGTCTACGTCGCCGCCATATTGGAGGAGGCAAACGCGGCCAACATGAGAGAGATGCTGCACTCTGGTGCTGTGTGGAGTTTTTCGAACAATTTTACACTCAAAACGGGATCACATGGGATTAAGCTTTCACAGGTAAGTCTGATTGTTTTTGATCATATTTGGCCACTCTAACATTTTAAAAACAAAAAAAAAAATTTGTGCCCAACAGTTTCCTAGTGTGTATTAGTGCATATTTGAATGTGTGAATGAACGCATTAACTTAAATAACTTTGTAGAATGGCGCTTTATGAAGTTCAGTCCATTCACCTGTATTAGTTCACAGTGCAACTTTGCCTCCACCAATATGGCGGACACACAGTTCTGTGACATCAGCGGGCCATCCTCAGTCAACGAGGCGTCTAGCTATACATGTCTATGTCACCATCTACCTGTCAGTCAGAGAGGCCACGCCGGCCTCAATAAAATCAAAATTGGCCAGCACTGACTGACCTTTGGAGACAGCCTCACCTGAAGATAAGAGGAACTGCACTTTTTTTGCACACTCATCTTTCAGCCCTGTTACGTTGCAACTCAAGTACAGAATCTGCATTTCCATGTTAAACCAAGGATTTATAAATAACTGCTAATTTATGATCATGTGGTGTAATCAAGCATGACAGAGTAAAGGCCAGCGGTCATCACTCCTCACACAGTCTGCCATAACAGATGTTATTGTACTGCCAGATATCTTAAATCCACCCGCCAATATGTTGATTCCACAGGAGTAATGGAGTGGCAGACAGGTGTGAGGCAGGTAAACAGGCATCACGCTGACAGCAGCCCTGTGACGAGCACTCACGCAGGAGGCTTTATCAGGAGGAAGCATCTTTGGGTGAAAAAAATAAAGCCAAGCAGTCTGTGCGAGTGAAGCTTTCTGTCAAAACAACTGCTTCCTGATGACAGCACAAACTTTCATTACTCTGGTTTCTTCTAAGTTTTTTTTTTTTTTTAAAGAAAAAGAAAGAAAGACAACAGATTTTTTTTTCTTTAGTAAACAGGAAAATATCCCATGGCTAATGATGGTGGCGACGCCATTTGATGTCATCTGGGATGCGGAGGAGAAAAGCGCCTGGTTTCCATGATGGTGGACGATTATTCATTACCTCTGAGACTGTCACACTCACACATGCCTGACTGCACTTCTATCTTTGTGAGGACCCTCTGTAAATTAATACATTTCCTGAATCCGAACCCCAAAGAAAGCCCGAACCATCGAACAGCCCTTTGAAGATCTGTCTCAAAGTTAGGTCCATTCCCAAAATGTCCTCGTTTCTGTGGTCTAAAACAGAAAGTTGTCCTCACAAAGACACAGACGTGTACAACAAACACATCCACCACACAGGCAGATCTGACAAACACATTTCTTTCTGGAAGGGAGAGCCACGCAGCACTGTAACACCTCGTCTATAGTCGATGCAACATCTGAGCTGTGAGGACGATTCTCTGAGGAGACAAGTTATGGCTCAGTCACACCAGAGAAAGATTAGGGTGGTCACCTCCTTCTGACTAGGAAAAAAGGAAAAGAAACCAAAAAACATGCCAAGTGCATTTAATCTGTTTCCATTCAGTGATCAATTGCAAGCAGTTGCAACAACCATTGCCCAGAGGCTGAGCATGCAACATCCTTAAACTCTTGATCCCTGGCTGCTCTAGTCTAGTGTCTGGTACCCTTGGGCAAGATATTGAACCCCACATTACTCTCCGATGCAACCATCAGAGTATGACTGCATGCTAGATAGAAATCACTTCAGCCTAGAAAGCCATATTATCACAAACAGATTGCATGTAATTGCCAACTTGACCCCATTCAATTACAAACTGATAGCAGACTGACTCTTTTTGCCATTTTATACCCATCTTGGCATTACAATTTTGGAGACAGCTATCACAGACATGGGCCTCATTGACAAAGCAACCATTTCAAAGGCAACAAGATCACAACTTCATCGCAAGTGGTTGCACCGATTTTAGTCATGCTGCATCTCCAACTTTCCCTCGAATGTCTGCAGCATAACGAATGAACGGCCATAAAGAAGGTCACTCTGCTGTCTCAAGTTTAAACCTGTTAGGCATTTCTTTTAGTCACATATTCATTTAATTATAAGCTTTACGTGATGTTCACTTCATGCCTAGTTGATGGAACATTTTTGGTCTTGGTGGCAGTTCTTTGTCAGATGATGCTGCTCAGTGTTCTGCAGAGATCTGGGTAGGGATTTTCTTTGTATAGCCTCCAGTTTGGTCACATTGTCAGCAGTAATTAGATGTATGCAAACAACATTCAAATGCACCTCTCTCAACTTTTACAATTAGTGAAGTTTATCAATTTTAAATGATTTTAAATGGCTTTATGCAATTAAAGGCTGGACGAGACTGAGTGCCTCCTGAAAGCATTACAACCCAAATCAAACAGCCATCGAGGTCTTTCCATAAAAGTCAGCAAGCAGAATCTTGAGATCATTTTTGATCTGTCGTTGATATTTGATGCTCACATCGTGTCTCCATCTGGCTCTTATTTTTCAAACTCAGGACTGTTGTCTCAAAAAATGAGTTGCCTTCATCTGCTCTTACTCACATTATTGTACTGCACTATCATCTGGTCTGTCAAAAGTATCCATCAATCTGTCTAAAATGCTGCTGTAAGGCTTTAAATTCACTCATAAATCTCAGGTCACACTGTTGTTAAAGTTTTTGCACTGGCCTCCTGTCAGGTTTAGATTTCAGGAAAAATCTCAGTTTTTACTTTTATAGCCTTTTATTGCCTTATAGGGGCAATGCCCCCACCCCACCTCCAGCACTTTGAAATAGCTGATAGGCATTTGTGTGGTGTGGTCTGGTGTGCCCATTTTGGCTTGTCATAGGATGGTATTTATTAAAACTGTTTCCTTGTTCTGAAAACTGATATATAAATATATTTTACTTAGTTAAATTCTATGGTTTTCTCTGTTTACTCGAGCAGCCAAAAATCTTTCCAGCAAAAATAAACATGTTTACAGCTGATGCAGGAACTGCTTTGGTCTCTGTGGATAATTTCCCCCTTCATAACAGGGGAGGATGTTTCTATGGCTCACGTGTTTAAATTGATTAAGTCTTAAAGTTTGCATTTTTAGGTCCTTGAACTGGACCTCTGGACCATGTTTGTGCTCCAGTTTTGGTGAGTGAAGTTTATTTGGATGCTTCTTAGAACTAATGAGCAGTTTTCCATATCTGTGTGATCCATCCATACAGTTTATCCATGCAGCTTGCTAACCAGCCAAGGCAGTACAATGTTTAGGCTTCAAAATGTCCAACCCAATAGGTAAGTAAAGGCAAAGTAAAGGGTTCAGTGGAAAATCCGTGTGGGAAGCTTCACAGGGTGTTTTGTTGGTGCTGCCGCCGCCTTCCTGCAACCGAAGTCTGTGGATCTTGAAAACAGTTTTCAGAAACTCTCATATGCCAATCTGGAGATGTAATGCTGCTAATTATTTCCTCTGGGACTGTTTCCTGACGATGCTAACAGAAGTCCCGCTGCAGTTCGAACTCTGCTGGATGTCGGTGAGTGTTTGCAGTCGCTACTAACTGAACCTGTGGTTCAGCTTCTATCACCACTAAATATTCTAGGCTGGGTGAAGCTACAGGCCCTGATCACACGCTGAGTAACTCACTGAGATCTGGAGGAAAAACAACAAAAAAAAAAAAAATGTTTGGCAGAAATGTAACCATAGCAACACCAGCAGGAGCAGGTAGCATCCATGGCTGGAGACGGCACTACAGAGGAGAATCAGACTAAACTCAGAGGCTTTTTATGGACAGTGAGAAAAATGGAAGCCTTGGGGTTCAAACTGCTGAGTTACAGTAAGGAGAGACAGAGATCTAACATCCAAATGCATTTCCAAAAAACTAGCATGATGGCAGCTTTAAAAAAAGAAACCAAAGAATGTCTTTAAGGTAGCTGTATCGGTCTGTATCTGTATGTCTGTACTGTATCAGTATCGGTCTGTATCAGTATGTCTGTACTGTATCTGTATCAGTATCGGTCTGTATCCGTATCTGTATCTATCAGTATCTGTATCAGTATCGGTCTGTATCTGTATCTATCAGTATCTGTATCCATGTATATGCATTCTGTGGCTGCGACATGGAAACGGGCTTCAGTCTGGACTCAGTGCAGCTTCTTTAACCTAATTTCAGCTCATTTGGAGCCGCCTTTGCATTCAGCGATGAGCACATCAAACTTGATATTCATTTATTAATATTCATTCATATGCTCTCAAATAACTGCTGGCTTAGTGACAGCTTGTATGGAAAACATCGTCTTGCATGTTTCATCTTATAAATAAAAAAAAACGACCTCTTTCATTGTGATTTGTCTGTGTACACAATCTTCTTTTATAGTTCAGTATTTTTGTCAATAAATTTGTGTTCATCTTTATTTGTGTTGGTTAAAAAAAAAAAAGAATCAGAAGAAAAATTCAATAAATGAAAGTTTTAGATCACAGATTGTGTGTGAAATAAACATGTGCAGTTTAATGAAAGTGTGCTTTCTGAATGTGTTACACAATGACCACATAAAAAAGGTAAAACAGTTAATTAAAATGTAGTTATGTTATTAATAATTGGTTTCTACAACACTGGCTGGAGATTGTAAAGCTGTGTGGATGATGATTATGAAGATGGAAGAGATGCTTCCTAAACTTCAGAAGCTCCTCTGAAAGGCCTGAGCCAGCCGGGAGGTTCAAACCCAGGACTTTCTCTGTGTGAGGCGGCCATGCTAGCACTGAACCCCTGCGCCAGCCCGCTTTGCTACAGCCTGATTCTGTGAAAGTGCTCCAGACCAGCAAACTGCCAAATCTTCTGCTGTTACAGAGGTGCTCACACCTGCTGCGGATCAATTAATCAAAGCATTTGATCAGCAGCACCTGGCTGCTTCTTACCCTCTGAATTCCTAAGGAAGCAGTCAGGGTGGACTTTACACAGAACTGCAGAGAGTCCTGTAACAGGTCTCTAGAGATGCTGGCGCTTTCTCAGCAGATTGCTGATCCCTGAGGAGATGATTCACCAGGCTACACAACCTGAGATTAAACCACGCGCAGACCAACAAGGTCACGAATGCCAAAGGTAGGCTGAGATTTAGAGGACTTTGTCCTCATCATGGAGGTAAGTTACATAAAACTGTGTTTCCTGCAGCAGTTCAGAAATGCATCACGTTCTCTGACTTATATCAACACAGTAGCGGCTCCTTGCAGTTCCCTGTATTTGTCCTGAGCTCACATGAGCACAGATCCACACTCTGCTCCTGCAGATACTCGCTGTCAGTAAAGATGAATGTTTGAGACCTCACAGCGTCTACCAGTGACATTACAAATCCCCCCTTCCCGCCTCGCTGCTAGGCTTTGTTGCCCAGGGTGCGGTCGTCTCCGAGGTCCTCAGAGAGCCCGACTCACTGATGTGATGAACAGGCCTCAAAGCTTCGGCGTGAAGCTTCCCACTATCTTTCATCTGAGCCGGGCAGCGGGGAGTTTGGAGGCGATGCGCCACTTAAACGATGAAATATGACCCATAGCCTGAGGCTGCTCCCCCCTCCCACAGCAACATCCACCTCTCCCACGACAGCCCTGCTTTAAACATGACGAATGACAAACGCACACCAAGGGCAGCTCTGTGGCAACACAAGGACCCCGAACATCACGTGAGGAATTATCCCACTAATCTCTTACCAAAAAGCGACCTGCAGACCTCAGATTCCACCTACGCTGTGAAACTTTGATGCAGCCTCTGAATGGGAAAAGCCTCAGTCTGAAAACTTGGACGTTAAATATTCTCCTCATTGGTGATGCAGCGAGGGCGTGGGGGGGGCGCCCGTCGCGTCCTCGTCTCTGAGCTTCTTTCTTCGCGCTGCCGCTCGTTCTGTGCCAGTTCTGTCAATCACATGGCTTCTTCCTCCTCCTTACAGTTTCACCAAGTCGCCATGGCAACCGTCGGATGCTGCACTATCACTTATCTCTTCCTCTCCTTCTTTGATGGCATCCATCCGTCTCCTGCGGCTGAAGCAGAGGCAACGAGGTCCTCGATTAAAACAATTGGCAATTTAGGTGATTTAGACGCTGACATTTGAATAGCAGATAGATGAGGGGAGGACGCTCCTCCATGATAACTGGGAAACACGCACTGTGTAATGGCAAAAAGCACTGCTGTCACTGTGGCAGCCATGATGAGGCATCAACTGTCCCAGCATGGAGGTGAGCAGGTATTCATTCGTGTTACTGACTGATTGCTTTATCGAGAAAGAACTCTCCATCGGTCTCAGGTCGGTTGTTTTTACACAGAAGCACATTTGCAGCTCTCTCCTCCGGCCTCAGAGCCGCTCAGCTGGATTATCAGCGTGTGTTTTTGTCTGTGCACATTTCTGACTAAAAATGAAACTGCATGGCCGAGATGGCTCATTAAACTGAGCAGAAGTGCCTCTTTTCGGACATCATGACTTCATTACTCTGCAGAAATTTCATGTAAGAACGACTGTAACATTACTGCATTTGCACTTTATTCTTATGGCTTATCATATTCAATAATGCTGCTTTTGTGCCTGTCCCTTTAAATCAGACTCCAGTGATGACACTGCGCTCTCTGTATTCCTGTCCAGGCCTCGAGGGCGCTCGCTGGTATCCTGGAGGCCTTTTCCTTCCATCCATCAGCCTCCTGGTGGTGTGACTGGCATTTCCACCTTCTTTCATTTGGAAGCCAACGATTTCCTGTTCCTGAGGCATTGATTTTCATTAGCATTGTTGATGGACGCGCGGCCTCTCACCGACAAACACCAGAGTTGAACACTTTGCTTCCGTTATTTTTTTGTTTTTTTTCCCCCCCTCACAAAGCTGCCAAAATCTGCAGTGGAAAACCAGCTTTTATATTTCCATAAAAATTTATCTCATCTGGTTTTGTTCAAAGCATAAAACTTGATACAGGAGCTGCAACTTTAAGAAATTTTCATTTGTAATTTTACTTTGAGAGTATATATGGAATATAAGATGATTTAAAATCATCACTCTAGCAGAGTTTAAAAACATGGAGATAGAAAAGAGCAGAATAAATTTAAAGTAACATTAAAATTAATCAAGTTTGAATTAAAAAAAAACTTTTAAAGCTCAATGAAAAAACACCGAGAGAAAAATACTTCAAATTTAAATCGCTTTGAGACCAGGGAATGATAACGGGATCATTTCAGAGAGTATTAAACTTTACATGAAATAAACTGGATATTTTGGGGGTTTATTTCTTTTAGTTATGGAAACATGCTGCTTGACTTTTCCAGATTACGTGGAAAGATTTCCACAGACTGGAATTTCCAGAATCAGTAACTCATTCATTTTGATTTTTTGGTCTTTTTGGAATTTTTCAACAATATGGAAACATAGAACATTAAAATGTTGGCAGAGAAACAGGACGGACGGCAGCATCAGCATCACGGAAGCATGGAGTACAAAACCAGAGAGAACCCGGTGTGTACTGACTGATGCAGATGGAGAACCTTTATCACGTCTACGTGAAAAACCTTGAAGGTTTAAATCATCCATGTTGCTCTGAGGTTTGACTTTGAGCCACCAACCACATCCAAAGATACAAACTGACCATACGAGCGCACCGTCATGGCCCATTTATCAAAGATTTCACTGCAGGAAAACAGGTCAGCATGAAGGCTAAACTAAGTGTTAGAGCCGGCCAGGCACAGCTCACAGCAATGCCCCATCCTGACTACCTGCTCTACGATCTTTGCTTTCAAATGTGACAAAAATGCAATAAAAAGTACAAAACAAGCGCATGACAGACAGATACACACTAAAGTTGGGTTTACGTCTCCAGACTCCCGCTCAACTTCATTAAGTTGAGCGACACGAAAAGTTACAATGACAAAACTGAAGGAAAATAAGTTCATAAATTGAAAGATTGATCCAAATGTTTAACTTTGGTTATTTAACCTGAAAAAAATCTTGAATTTCAGAAACTTCAATCAAAATCATCTTTGCAAGAAAATCTCTAGCTGCCATCTCATCATCAGCAGGTTTGGTCCCAAATCAAAGAAGGAGGATTTAATCAGACTAAACTTCTGATTTTGTGGGGAGACGTGGATAATATTACAAACAGTTCAGCAAAGTTGCTAATCCATATACATGTTTTATGTTTCCACTTTTATTGCAAACTGAAGACGACTAAACTGAACATAATCCCAGTAATCCCAGTGCATGGAAACCATCAGCAGTCTATATGGTAGAACTAAAATCCAGCAATAAAAATATTGTCTTAAATTTACTTCATTTTATGTCATTTGAATTTGTCATCATTACCTTGAAATGAACTGCTGTGATTTAATGGACTGGTGCTATGCAGCATATTGCACTGCAGTAAATTTCCTGCCTCTATAAAACCGTGTATTGATTTCACAGTAAAACTACACTCAAAATTCCACTTCCTGGTTATATAAAAGGCACAGATATGAATATAAAGTACTCGGCTAATTCTTCATGATGTACGGCTGCTGGTGAGAGCGAACGATGACAGAGTGAATCTGAGTAAAAGTGGGACTCCTGTGTTCAGTTCTGTTTCATTCCCGGCTCTGGGTTATTGTTGCACCGCCACAGGATCGTTTAATGTAACTGTTAAAACGCTGGTGACACAAAGCCTGCTGGGAGCTCGGGGGCCAGACGAAAGCCTTCTGGCAGCAGTGGAATTAGCCTGGACCAAAGCTCATTTTCAGGGCTGGGCTACAGGATGTGGAGCAGCTGTGACTTCCAGCTTCCCACATGTTGTGCTTAAACCTTTTTACACATACAGATTTACTGGTTCTGCCTGATTCTGTGCACACAGGAAGACGATGAAGCAGGAACAGTCATGATGTAGCAGCCAGTGACGCGCAGTCAGAGGAGACAGGTGAGGCAGGTGAGTCAGTGCCTCACCGCATGTCACTGGTAGCAGCATCAGGCACAGCAGTGCAGGTAGTCCTGAAAGCCTTTGCTTCATTTAAAATAAAGGTTGTGTAGCACTTTAACAGGAAGAAAAACACCCATAAAAAAAGACAATAATATAATATGAATAAACAGTCAACGTCATCAAAAGCAGTGGCAAACAGAAAAGTCTTGAAGTTAGAGCTGAACTTTTCTGGGAGTTGGTGGAGCATAAAAACTGAAAGCTGTTCTCCGATTGACTCGATGGACAGGAAATCCCAGACCACCTGAGAGGTCCGGATGGTTCAGAGCGGAGTAGCAGGTCAGAAATGTGTTTTGGCCAGAAACCATTCAACGCGTCATAAACCAGCAGCACAATTTAAAGCCAGTTCTTCTGCACAGAGCGAGCCGGAGAAAAGCTGCAGCTGCTCATCGGATTCTCCGTGAAACAGCATCACAGACGCTTGGATCATTTTCCACACGTACGTCCTTTCCGGTCATAAAGTGCTGCTTTTAGTATGTGACCCGTCTGGATCGATGACTGCACCCACATTTCAGCATTACTGACGAAACACTTTGATACCAATAACTAGTTTTGGTGCATCAAAGCATGAAATTTATTTTGCAGTGTTATCATTTATATTTAGACTGTTTTTGTCTCTATGTTGATCAACAGTTGGAAGCAAGGGGAGGAAGTGGGAAAACGGAGCTGTCTAATTCATTCTGAGAGGAATTTAAACCTGTTTAACCAAAACGTGCCGTGACGGAGACTAAGAGTCCTTTAAAACTCTGTTCCAGAGGAATCTCAGTGATGATGAATTACATTTGGAAGAAATTAATTGATTCCTGAATGCATCACTGCCGGGGGGGTTCCACAACTTTCTGGGAGGGAATCCTGATTGTTTCACATACGAGTATCATTTTAGTGCTGCAGCCGGAGATAATTACTAAGAAACTAAGCACAAAAAGTAAGGAAATCTGTATTTGGTGGATTATTTCTTTGTTGTAATGATGCTTTTGGCCATAAATCTGATACTGTCTGATACCTGCCTATTTCCCCTTCAATGCAGCCACGCTCGGAAGGAAAATGCATTTGTGTGCCGAGCAGCAGAGGTTTACGTGGGCTGCGTCCATGAAAAACTTGTCAAATCACTCTCTGACTCTGGTTTGGAGCTTCTGGTACTCCAGGTGCTGACAATCAGGCCCGTCATCACTGGACACAGTCTGGGACTGAAAGCCGCTGGTAGTTGTACTAATACAGGATCATCTATTAGCAGATTTCCATCTTAAAATCTGCAAAGATGAGATGCAGTTTAAAATAATTTGAGCACACAGTGCAACAGCAACATTACATGCGTATATTTAAGTTCATTTAAACTTTACTTCACTAATGTACTTGAGTAAATGTAAGTTACATTACATCACTTGTCCCATCTATGCTCTAGTCCAATGACATTCCAGGTGGGGATGGTGCCACCTCAGGACACGCCCCTGAATGCCACTGTGGCACCTTTTCAGGTAAGTGGTGTACAACAGAAAAGAACTGGAACCATAATTCAGACACTGGAAAATGTCCAGGACTCTCGTCATTGATGCGGTGATGATGTTTCAGTGTGATGCCAGACCCACTGCACACGCATAATTAAACATAAAACTATAAACTTAAAACAAACCACACCATGCCCCCTTTGTGCACGTGTTTTACAACGTTACATATCATAGAAATTAAAAAAGATCAAACTTTCACTGAGCTTCAGTACTGAGCAGATTGTTGGTGAATGTGGGATTTATTGTGCATTTATACCAGAAAGATGAAATAGCATCCTGATACAAAGAGCTCCTTTCTTTCCCCACCTGCTTCCTTTAAGTGTGTCGCTCCCTCCAGCGTTAACATACAGCCTTCATCGTGCCCTCAATATGTCAACTAACGGGTGCTGGGAGGGAGGGATCCGCCGCCGCTAATGGGCGGACGAGGAAATATTACACGTGGATGCAACTCCCAGCTGGCCCGGGGAGGAGAGCTTTAATGCTGGTACAAGATACTGAAGGAAAAACGAGGACTCCACTGTGATTGGACAACATATCGTGTGTTTGCCACCGTGCAGCAGAGGAGAGAGGAAGGAGGAGAATCAGTATCAGGTGTGGATAAGTGTGCACGTGCAGAACAGTAAAGGTTGGATATCGCTGGACGAGTTGGGTCCAAAGAAATGAAAGCTAGCTGTTGACATCATGTGACACACCTGCCCAAAGGTAGGTTCCAAATTCAGCAGCGTCGTGCTGCAGCTCCTTCCTGATGTGTGCAGTGATGCTGGTAACACAACCCTGTGTAAACTCTATATATTTTGTAGTATTAACTTATTTTTTACTATCTCAGTTGCTATTTGTGCAGTTTTGGTGATTTTGACAAAAATAATCACGACTCGTTCAGGCTTGGAAAACAATGTCGGTGGTTTTTGTGTTTCGATTTTTAGGGACGTGCTCATCAGTGAACATCTTTGCAGCTAAACTCAAATCAAAAAGTTGTCACATGCATTCAAAGGGTTGGAAGCAGCAATAAGACTGCATCCTGACTGCACTGCAGACTGTGAGAAACAAACCAATTCAGTCACATCAGGGTGACAGTGCATGTTGTTGGGTAACCACTGCTTCATCTGTTTTTGGACATTTTGTCCTCACATAAACGCTGCTTCAGATCTCTGAAAATGAAGCTTTCATGAAACTCTAATTTTGTCTCATAACACCAAAGATATGCACCTTTAATTATCTACTTCATGTTTTAATGTGTGCGCCCTCTTATTGTCACAATAAGGTTTACCTCACCATGTGTTTGCTTCACGTCTCTGAGGACTCCCAACACCAACCAATCTGTAGTAGTACAGTAACAAAGACCAGCCTATTGGTGTATTCATTACTGGTGCTTATCAGACACATAATTCATGCATCATTTAGATCCTCGAAGTCAGAGATGGAGAAGGATGCAAGAAAGACAGGACAGGGGAGGAAGTAGAGAGGTTATGTAAGCGGAAGGACCGCTCAGTGATCGACTGGAAATTTAGGCTGTGCTAGTTGTGCAGCTGTGATGTTCATGATCACAGTTACATTACATTAACGCTAACAGTAATGGTGTGTGTATACATAACACCAGGGGAGTTACGTGAGAATGCTATTTATAGACTTTAGCTCTGCCTTTAATACCGTCATTCCCAGCAGACTGGTGACCAAACTCACAGATCTTGGTCTTGGTCTGGAGGACTTTCTAACAAACTGCACCCAGTCTGTTATATTAGGTAATCATCATTCATCCAGAGTAACACTCAGCACTGGAGTTCCACAGGGCTGCGTGCTGAGCCCTCTCCTCTACACACTTTACACCCATGACTGTACCCCCGCCCACTCCAGCAACACAATCATCAAGTTCACAGATGACACAACTGTGGTGGGACTCATATCTGGTGGAGATGAGACCACCTACAGGGATGAAGTTCAGGGACTGGCTGAGTGATGTGCAGAAAACAATTTTTCCCTGAACTCCTCCAAAACAAAAGAACTGGTCATAGACTTTCGGAGGAAAAGCACAGACCCCACTCCACTCTTTATAAAAGGGGAATGTTTGTAATGTGTGTACCCAGATTTCTGGGTACACACATCTCTGAAAACCTCTCCTGGACCACCAACACCACAGCTGTGGTCAAGAAGGAACGGCAGAGACTCCATTTCCTGAGAACTCTGAGGAAAAACAACCTTCAGGAGAAGCTGCTGGTGTCCTACTACTGCTGAGCCATTGAGAGTGTGCTGACCTACAGTACTGCATCTCAACATGGTGCAGCAGCTGCTCAGTGCTACAAAGAAGAGCATCACAGAGAGTGACCAACACGGCCCAGAAGATCATCGGCCGTCCACTGCCCAGTCTGGGGGACCTGTTCAGCTCCCGCTGCCTCAGCAGGGCAGCCGACATACTGAAAGACTCTTTCCACCCTGGAGATAATATTTTCCAACAGCTGCTCTCTGGAAAATGCTTCAGGTCCATCACATCCAGGACAAACAGACTAAAAAACAGCTTTTACCCCAGCGCTGTACGAGAACTGAACACTGCAAACACACGCACATGAATCCTTTTCAAGCTACCAGGGCTTGTGCAATAATCTGTATATTTTCTGTATATTATTCATAATTCATATTGTGCAATAATCTGCTATATATACACACATTTCTTCTTTTCATAACTCAACTGTCTTAAATTTGATTTATTTATTTTATTGTGTAAGTATTTTGTGTGAGTTTATTGTATGTTTTAATTGTGGTTAGGCACCTTAAGGATTGCTGCTCAATTTTGTTGTACTCTACTACAATGACAGTAAAAGCTGTCTTATATATTCATTAGAATTTAAGTTGTGATAACATTTATATTCAGTTAGCTTTGCTTTAAAATACAGGCTAGAAGAGCTACTTTGTACTCATACATTAAGTAGATTTCACAGCCTGTACTTTTTCATTTTAAGTAAAGAAATTGAATCAGTACTTTTTTCCAGAGTACTTTAGAATGTGTGTACTTTTGCATGTTGTGGGCCTCTGCTGATACTACTTTGTGATTGTGGGACTGATTTTTCATTCATCCACGTTTCAAAGATAGATCAGCAGAAGGAGATTGGGTCAGAGCGGCTGTTAAATTTATTCTGCATTTACAACTGTAGAACATTTTCGCTAAACATTGCTGTTAGGTTATGCCAGAATGAAATAAAGCACATAACCTGCTGATTCAAATGCTCCTGTGATGTAAAAACCGGTGTGTATAAGTCAGGTCTGCTGCTCTACACTCTGAAATTAACAATCCATCAGCAGTAAATAAATGTTTAACAATTATCCAGGAAGGAAGGCTGCTTTATTTAGACGAGAGCGGTGGTTTGTGTGTCCATCAGTGTTGTTGGGGTGCTCATGAACCAGCATCAGGGAAACCACAGCTGCCGCAGTCTCAGCCTTTTCTAACTTCGTTAGCCTCCCTCTGTTCAGTTGTTCATCATCACTTTAATGTGGACACTCTTTCACTGATGTTCCAGGGTAATCAGACTCACTCAAACCACAATCCTGAGGTTAACCAAAGGCATCAGATCATAATCAATAATAGATCCATTAGTAAACTAAATAGTAATAAATTTGATCATATACTGTAAAAAAAACACCCAGTGAGTGCAGAAGATTTCCCATGTGCAAAGATTCCTTACAAACAACAATCCAGAACTGGACCAGAGTTCCACGGGTTCCATGAAATTCAGCCTGGTGCTTTTTTAGGCCTGTCAGATATTTTTAACAAATGGCAACAATCACAGACACAAAGCTCGGGCTCGCTTATTGATTCAAGGCCAGCAAGGAACAAAGCAGCTAACGCTACATGTGTACAGAACGTATACAGAACATATACAGTAATATCCTGATGTATCCATGTCTCAGGTGTGCTTTTAGAAAGACATTTGTTTGAGCCCCATTTTGTGTGTGTGTGTGTGTGTGTGTGTGTGTGTGTGTGTGTGTGTGTGTGTGTGTGTGTGTGTGTGTGTGTGTGTGTGTGTGTGTGTGTGCGTGCGTGTGCGTGTGTGTGTGTGAGTATGTCTAACTTGAGCTGTCTAACTGAACTGCAGGTTATCGTGTACGTATAATGGCTTAAATCAGGCAAAAGAGAGCTCTGTATAGAGGTTGTTTCCTTTCTACAGTATGACACGTCTAAAATGGGAATGTTGGTTAAAAGATGTAAAAAAAAAATCTCTAGTCACCACTCACCAAGGTGCAAAATGGGTCATATAAATGGGCCTTGGTGAGGAATTGCTTGATCGAAGGAATATCCTGGGAAATTCTTGCCTAATTTAAAGTTCCAAGCTCTGTTAAGACACCTTGAACCAGGTACCCTACCAAAGTTTCAAAGCCACAAACACCAGTGGCTGTCACACCCACGACTAACTAAAACACAATTAAGAGATGGCATTTAAATTTTTTAAAATTCAACAAGTGAACCTCACTCTGAGTTTGTGTGTCAAGTGTACTGAGCCAGTAATGCCCACCCTGAGCTACGGAGCAGCAGAGAGACTCAGCAGCATCAGTATCAGCAGGCAGTGTGCTTTTAGAGCCAAGCTGCTGCTGCAGCCGCAGTCACAGCAGCAGTGACAGAGAGTGTCTGTCAAGGCTCTGTCCAGCTCCTAATGGGATGTTCTTGTTGTTGCCAGCGGATAACTCTCATCCTGTGTTCTGGACGAGAGATCAAAGAGGGCCTGGACTCCACAGAGCTATCGAGGCTGCAAGGATGGAGAGGACAGGAACAGACGACAGAGTAAAAAGGGTAAGCAAAGGATAAAAACAAGAAGCAATGAAAGGAACAAAGCACGGAAACAAGTAAGAAAGCGAAGCAAGAAAGAAAGAATTAATGATTTAAAAAGAGAGGGGGAAAAAAAGGAAATCAGAGTTGTGTCCCTCTGTTCACCCTCACAAGCAGATTATAGCCCATTCTTTTATTTTATTTATTTTATTTTTTTTGCTTCTATCAAGGTAAGGAGAATGAGGAGAGAAAAAAAAGATGAAAGGCAGCTATAAAAGTCAAGTGGGACTGCAGCGTTTTATTTAAACCTAATCCAGGAAAGCTGGGAGATTCATAAGACTGTGAGCTGTAGCCCAATATTGGGTTTCGCACAAGACAGCATCACTTAGAACATGTTTGTCCAGCAGGATCAACACTTCTTACCTTTTGAAAGACTGTCCTGCAAAACAGACGAGAGTCATGACTCCACAAATGTGGCTTACTTGCTGGGTCAGTGAAAGGTAACGTGGAGAACTGAGGCATCTTCGCATGCAAAGCTGACCAGGGTTTTACCATGTAAGCACATGGCCACCCCCTTTGTTTAGGGTCAGCGGTGATGTCAGCGCAAAGCTTTCTGTCAGAGGACGTAGAATCATCCTTTCACGTTGTGAGTGGCAGCGAGCTGCAGAGGTGATGGTCCAGAAATAAGAACACAATTTACTGTGGTGACAATCAAGAGCTGTAAAAAGCCTGGTGATGGGCGGCCAGCGATAGAAAATAAAGCCCTACGCACAGGGTTACACACACACACAAACAAATGCGCGCGCACGCACAAACACACAGTTCGTCATCCACCTGCAGGGAGAAAGATGTCTTTCCCCAGTGCTGATGATAGCATCTTCAGCCCCACAGTTCAACCCAGTCACTCAAGACCTTTGACAGAAGGACTCAATTCAAAGCAAAGGATTGTTTCAGAGAGATTAATGCTCTCTACATGCACGACCCTTATGAGTGGGATGAAAGGAAGCTTTTGAAATATAGCCATGCACAAGTACACATGGAATTGCTACTGCTGCTGATGCAAGATTGATGTTTAGGGATAGCCTGTCCATTATCCTTTGATAATCATATCAATAACTAAATGCAAGGCAATGCCCAGCTCGACTGAAATGACAGAATTTTCTTCCACTCTTCTAAACTTTAATAAGGAAAAAATATATATCAAAGACAAAGGAGTTGGAAGCTAATGAAAGATTTTTTTTTTAAAAGAACTGTACTGCCTGCTGCATCTACAGTCACAGTGTAAGGCAGAGATTATAGCTGCAGACACCACAGATGTGTAGTCCTTCCTGTTATGATTTTTATAAGTATAAATGGAATGACTGACTGCACCCAGGCTTATTATTATAGCACATGTACATTTAATTAATTGAAGTCTCTGCAAACAAGTCACTGAGGTCACAAAAACTCAGGTACCATCTGATGATGAAATTTAGGCCACTCAGGCCCAAGCAAACTTTTGCATACTGGACGAGGAAACTATAACACCTGCAAAAGATCGAGAACAACAACCCAAATCCCCTCACCGAGACTGCAAGAATCTACCCAAGAGCATCAACTCATTAAGTTTTAGTTAAGTTCTATTAATTGAGGAAATCTCACTGATTAGAACAATATAAACAATAACCTCACTTTTAACACTATTTTCAAGTTGTCTGACATAATGCAATAAATAGAGTTCAACATAACTGCAAGGTATATATTTTTAGGTTGTCTGAGGTAGTGCTGTGCTTCTGGTGACCTGCCACCATATTTATGTCGCTGATCAAATAGTTGCTAAGGTAGGTTCCCACTGTTTCTGTCATGTTTTAATAATGTTTGCTGCTTAGGCTCCCACAGCCTATTATTACCACGGCTGCTAGCTGCTGCCTTGATGATAACAAGCAACTGTGATTGCTAATTGCTCACGTGAAAGTGTGTGTGGTTAGCATTTATAATAACTGTTTAATATTAACCCACGCAAACACGGGGAGAACACGCAAACTCCACACAGAAAGACCCTGTCCAAGGTGGAATCGAACCTAGGACCTTCTTGCTGTGAGGCAGCAGTGCTAAACACTGAGTGCCCGCTGAGTGTTTTCTAGTGTTAATGAAATGTAGGTTTGAATACTCGTGAATGCAGTTTTCACTTGTAGCATTTGTGACAAAATGTAAGGAAACAGGGTAGGATAATGATAGCTGGAGAGGATTTGAAGCAAACGATTGTTACTGAAAAAAGTGAACCTGTCTTCCTTTCTTATCCTTGATAATTAATACATGCATAGACTAATAAGACTAACTATCTAATTAACTGGTCAAATGACTGCACAATACGCGAGGATCTTCTCTACCTTATTTCATGAAACACTCCCTTCCCCTTCACCAGTAAAGAAAATATGAATTAACCTCCTGCAGTGTCATATAATCTCTTTTCCTCACTGTATACTCCGACTAACAGGCATGCACACACATAACTGAAGCATGTGAAGATTTTTTTTGTTTTTCCGAATGAAAAAAAAATGGACAAATATAATCTATAGTCTGAAAAAGAGGGTGAAGAGTCACAGTAGGGGAACCATTATAGACAGTGGAGAGTGGCACTACAACAGATGGATAGAATAAAGATATATGTACTTGAAAGGACAAAAGCTTTTTTTTTTTTCAATTTAATGTTTGCTTCGATCTAAGAAAAATAGCTGTTGCCCGGAGATGGTGTACAGGGATTGTGCTTGTTCAAACAT